>AWOL01S0008036.1:213007-243192 GCA_000715115.1 Nicotiana otophora | reverse complement strand
TCCGTACTATGGGTGTAGCGAAGACGAGTGGGGTTTCTTTTACTGCATTCCAGCTTAGAGGAGCAACCTATCAGTGGTGGCATGCTTATGAGTTGAGTATTCCAGCTGAGGCAGCTTCACTTACATGGACTCAGTTCTCGAACATGTTTTTGAGAGAGTATGTCCCTCAGAGCCTCAGGGACTCATGGCGCGCAGAGTTTGAGCAGCTACGCCAGGGTGCTATGACTGTGTCAGAGTATGCAGTTCGCTTCAATGATTTGGCCCGACATGCACCGGCCTTGGTTGCCACAGTTCGAGAGAGGGTTCGACGGTTTATTGAGGGACTCCACCCCAACATCCGGATTAGTATGGCCAGGGAGTTGGATTTGGATATTTCTTATCAGCAGGTTGTGACTATCGCCAGGATATTGGAGGACATGCTTACCCGAGATAGAGAGGAGAGGGAGGCCAAGAGGTCTCAAGAGACTGGTTCTTATTTTGGTGTTCGTGCCCCAGTAGCTCGCCATGGTAGGGGTTGTGTGAGCTGCCCCATTCATTCAGCTCTTCCAGCTGCCAGTGGTGTTCCAGCCCCGTCTAGGCCCCATGAGCCTTATTATGCACCGCCAGTATCTAGTGTGGCTCCTTCACAGGGTGTTCCTAGCGGCCAGTCTAGCAGACCTGGCCTGAGCCAGTCACAACATCCACGCCCTCCCAGAGCTTGTTTTGAGTGTGGCGACACTCGCCATATGGTGAGGGATTGCCCCAGATTTAGGAGGGGTGCACCTCCACAGACTTCTCAGCCATAATGTGCTCCACCGAATCCTCATGTTATGATTACAACACCAGCTACCACCCCACCTGCTCAGCCAGCTTGAGGTGGAGGTCGGGGAGGTAGAGGTAGCCCTAGAGGGGGAGGCCAGGCCAGATATTATGCCCTTCCTGCTCGTACAGAGGGAGTCGCTTCTGATTCTTTCATTACAGGTATTGTCCCGCTCTGTCATAGAGAGGCGTCAGTACTATTTGACCCAATTTCTACATATTCTTATGTGTCCTCTTATTTTGCCCCGTATTTGGGCGTGTCTCGGGATTCTTTGAGTTCCCTTATTCATGTGTCTACTAATGTGGGAGATTCTCCTGTTGTGGACCACGTGTATCAGTCGTGTTTGATTGCTCTTAGTGGTTTTGAGACCAGAGCCGATTTATTATTGCTAAGCATGCTGGACTTTGATATTATTTTGGGCATGGACTAGTTCTCGCCCCATTATGCTACTCTTGATTGTCACGCTAAGACCGTGGAACTAGCTATGCCAGGATTACTGTGATTATAGTGGAGAGGTACCTTAGAGTATATTCCCCGCAGGGTTATTGCATTTCTTAAAGCTCAACGAATGGTTGAGAAGGGATGTGACGCGTATCTAGCTTATGTGCTAGATGTCAGTATTGATACCCCTATCGTTGAGTCAGTCTCAGTAGTGAGGAATGTTCCAGATATGTTTCTAGCTGATCTTCCGGGCATGCCGCCCGACAAAGATATTTATTTTGGCATTGATTTGTTGCCGGGCACTCAACCCATCTATATTCCTCCATATCGTATGGCTCCTCCTGAGTTAAAGGTATTGAAGGAGAAGTTATAGGAATTACTTGATAAGGGCTTCATTCGGCCCAGTGTGTCACTTTGGGGTGATCCTGTCTTATTTGTGAAGAGGAAGGATGGTTCTATGCGGATGTGTATTGATTACCGCCAGTTGAACAAAGTCACAGTGAAGAACATGTATCCTTTGCCTCGTATTGATGACTTATTTGATCAGTTCTATGGTGCCAAAGTGTTTTCCAAGATTGACTTGCGTTCAGGCTATCATCAATTGAAGATTCGGGAGCTAGATATCCCTAAGACCGCTTTCAGGACTCGGTATGGCCATTACGAGTTCCTTGTGATGTCATTTGGGCTGACCAATTCCCCAGTAGCCTTTATGCACTTGATGCACAGTGTGTTTCGGCCCTATATTGATTCTTTTTTCATCGTATTCATTGACGACATTTTAGTGTATTCCTGGACTCGGGAGGATCATGAGCAACACCTGAGGACAACGCTTCAGACTTTGAGAGAAAAGAAGTTATATGCAAAGTTCTCAAAATGTGAGTTCTGGTTAGATTCCGTGGCATGCTTGGGTCATATTGTGTCGAGTGAGGGGATCAAAGTGGATCGGAAGAAGGTGGAAGCAGTGCAGAGTTGGCCCAGACCGTCCTCAACTACAGAGATCCGGAGCTTTCTTGGTTTGGCGGGGTATTACCTTCGGTTTGTTGAGGGATTTTCATCTATTGCAGCGCCTATGACTAGGCTGACCCAGAAGGGTGCTCCGTTCAGGTGGATAGAGGAGTGTGAGAAGAGCTTTCAGAAGCTCAAAGCAGCTTTGACTACAGCCCCAGGATTGGTATTGCCTACAGGTTTGGGGTCTTATACTGTATATTGTGATGCATCGCGGATTGGCCTCAACGCGGAGTTGATGCAGGACCGTAGGGTGATTGCCTACGCGTTTAGACAATTGAAGGTGCATGAAAAGAACTATCCTATCCACGACCGTGAGCTAGCAGCTATTGTTCATGCCTTGAAGATTTGGAGGGACTATTTGTACGGTGTCCCTTGTGAGATCTACACTGATCATCAGAGTTTGCAGCATCTTTTCAAGCAGAAGGATATTAATTTGCGTTAGAGGAGGTGGTTAGAGCTACTTAAGGATTATGACATCACCATTTTGTACCATCCTGGGAAGGCCAATGTGGTAGCCTATGCTTTGAGTCGCCGGGCAGAGAGTTTGGGGAGTTTAGCTTATCTACTAGCAACAGAGAGGCCCATGGCGTTGGATGTTCAGGCCTTAGCCAGCCGGTTTGTGAGATTGGATATTTCTGAGCCGAGTCAAGTATTGGCTTGTGTGGTCTTTCGGTCTTCCCTTTATGATCATATCAGAGAGCGTCAGTATGATAACCCACATCTGCTTGTCCTTAAGGACACGGTCCCGCACGGTGATGCTAAGAAGGTCACTATTGGGGATGATGGTGCATTGAGGATGCATGGAAGGCTATGCGTGCCCAATATAGATGGTTTGCGTGAGTGGATTTTTCAGAAGGCTCACAGCTCGCAGTACTCCATTCATCCAGAAGCCACGACGATGTATCAGGACCTGAGGAAGCATTATTGGTGGAGGAGGATGAAGAAGGACATAGTAGAGTATGTGGCTAGATGTCTAAATTGCCAGCAGGTGAAGTATGAGCATCAGTGACCGGGTGGGTTGCTTCAGAAGATAGAGATTCCAGAGTGGAAATGGGAGTGGATCACTATGAACTTTGATGTTGGTCTCCCACAGACTCAGCGGAAGTTTGATGCAGTTTGGGTGATTATGGACAGGCTGACCAAGTCAGCTCATTTCATTCCTGTGATGACTACCTATTCTTCTGAGCAGTTGGCTCGAATTTATATCCACGAGATTGTCAGGCTTCATGGCATACCGGTATCTATCATCTCTGATCGAGGTACGCAGTTTACATCACGGTTCTGGAGGGCTATATAGCAGGAGTTGGGTACTCGGGTGAAGTTGAGCACAACTTTTCACCCATAGATGGACGGGTAGTCCGAGCGCACTATTCAGATTCTTGAGGATATGCTCCGTATATGTGTGATGGAGTTTGGAGGTTCTTGGGATCAGTTCCTGCCACTTGCAGAGTTTGTCTACAAAAACAGTTATCAGTCCATCATTCAGATGGCACCGTATGAGGCTCTGTATGGTAGGCGGTATCGGTCTCAAGTGGGTTGGTTCGAGCCGGGCGAGTCCAAATTATTGGGTACGGACTTGGTTCAGGATGCCTTGGAGAAGGTTAAGGTGATTCAGGATAGACTTCGCACAGCCCAGTCCAGACAGAGTTATGTCGACCGAAAGGTTTGCGATGTTGCATTCATGGTTGGAGAGCGGGTCTTGCTCTGGGTTTCGCCTATGAGGGGCGTTCTGAGGTTCGAAAAGAAGGGCAAGCTTAGCCCAAGGTTTATTGGTCCTTTTGAGGTGTTGCAGCGAGTTGGGGAGGTTGTTTATGAGCTTGCCTTACCTCCTAGCCTAGCAGGAGTTCATCCGATATTTCATGTTTCGATCCTCCAGAAGTATTACGGAGATACGTGTCATGTATTGGATTTCAGCTCAGTCCAATTGGACAAGGATCTATATTATGTTGAGGAGCCAGTGGCTATTTTAGACAGGAAGGTCAGAGAGCTAAGGTCAAAGAACATTTCTTCCGTGAAGGTTAAGTGGAGGGGACAGCCGGTCGAGGAGGAGACTTGGGAGACTGAGCAGGATATGCACAGCCGTTATACTCATCTTTTCACCACTTCAGGTATGTCTCTATACGCATTCGAAGATGAATGATTGTTTTATGAGGGGTAGGATGTAACGATCCGGCTGGTTGTTTTGAGAGTAATAGCTCCGATCCCCTATTTACTATTTTCCCCGTATCGTTTTCTGCTTAAGTGACTTGCAGGGAGAGTTTATTTTGGTTTCGGAGTGTTTTGGAACACTTAGTCCCTAAAACAGAATCTTAAGTCTTAGGATTTTGGCCGTAATCGGAACTGTGTGAAGACGACTCCGGAATGGAGTTTCGTCGGTTCCGTTAGCTCCGTTGGGTGATTTTGGACTTAGGAGCATGTCTAGATTATATTTTGAAGGTATGTAGCTCATTTAGGCTTGAAATGGCAAAAGTCAAATTTTTGGAGTTTTGGACCAGTGTGTGAAGACGACTCCGGAAGTTGGAGTAGGTCCGTAATGTTAAATATGACTTGTGTGCAAAATTTGGGGTCAATCATACGTGGTTTGATAGGTTTCGGCAACAATTATCGAATTTGGAAAATTCTAAGTTCTTTAAGTTTGAATCGGAGGATGATTCGTGATTTTAGCGTTGTTTGGGGTCATTTGAGGGCTCGATTAAGTTTGTATGGTATTTTAGGATTGGTTGGTATGTTTGGTCGAGGTCCCCGGGGCCTCAGGCTCTTAACGAATGAAAATTGGGACTTGAGCATAATCTGAAGTTGCTGGTTCTGGTGTTTCTGCACCTGCGGTGGGAAGTCCGCAGGTGCGAGCACGCAAAAACGAGACTTGGATCGCAGAAGCGACTTGAGGTGACCGCCGGTGCGAAGAGTTTCCCGCACCTGCGATGGTCGTAGAAGCGGAGAGTAGGGCGCAGGTGCGAGGTAGTTTCCGCACCTGCGACACACGCATATGCGGTCAATGGTCATAGAAGCATAGGAAGCTGGAGTATGTGATTTCCGCAGGTGCGGAGCTCTAGCCGCAGAAGCGGTACCACATAAGCGGTTAAGTAACCGCAGGTGCGGTTTAACTGGCAGAAAAGGGGCTAAATTGAGGGTTTGATTCATTTCTCCATTTTTGGACTTGTGAGCTCGGAAATTGGCGATTCTTTGAGGGATTTGCAGAGAGGGCTTTGGGGTAACGATTCCTAACTCGATTTTGGTTATATTTCATTAATCTATTGTCTTTTTCTTCATTTAATTATGGAATTTGAGTGATGAAGTTGGGAAAATAGGGGAAAAGTTCCCTAATCGAATTTCTGAGTTTTGATTGGGATTTAGACATCGTACTAGGATAATTTTGATACGAATGAACTCGTGAGTGAATGGGTGTTCATAATATTTGACTTTTACCCGATTCTGAGACATGGCCCCAGGGAGGCTTTTTGAGCGAATTTTCAATTTCTTGCTTTAGCTTTGATTTCATTAGCTAGATTAGTTCCTTGTAGTTATATTTATGTTATGTAATTAATTTTTGGCTAGATTTGGGCCACTCAGAGGCGGATATCCGTGGGAAAGGCATTGTGACTGATTGATTGAGCTTGGTTCGAGGTAAGTGGCTTGCCTAACCTTGTGTGGGGGAAATCCCATTAGGATTTGTTACTGTTTTGATATGTGAGCGCCGTGTACGTGAGGTGACGAGTACGTACACGGGCTATGTTTTATAAAAACCCGATTTCTACTAAGTAATAACCTGTTTTTCCTTCTTAATTGAGCCTTATCAATATGTGCAGTATCCTGCTACACTAAAATAACATGCCTACTTGCCTTAATGGTTTATCTGAATTCCGTGCAACATGTTTAGTGAATTTTCCTGTTTTTCTTGACTTGTACTTAGTCTAATTTGTAAGATTTCGTGTTGTAGTTGTCGGGTTCTTTTGTTTGAGCTGCATATTTACTTTGGGACTACGGAACAATATTCCGGTAGATCCCCCTGTTCCGCAAATTTACTTTGGGACTACGAAAAGGTATTCCGGTATATCCCCATATTCTGCATATTTACTTTGGGACTACAGAACGATATTCCAGTAGATCCCTCTATTCTACATATTTACTTTGGGACTACGAAACGGTATTTCGGCAGATCCCCCTGTTCTGCAAATTTACTTTGGGACTACGGAGCGGTATTCCGGTAGATCTCCCTGTTCTGCATATTTACTTTGGGACGACGGAATGGTATTCCGGTAGACCCCCTGCACATTTACGTTTGGGATACGAGACGGTATCTTGGGAGATCCCCTATTGTATTTCTGTGTACTGAGCTGTTACCTTCTATGAATTCTTTCTTGTTAAATTGTAGTCTTTATTTTACTGCGATATTTCATTCTTGCCTTGCTTTATTATTATTTATACCAGTAGGGTCCTGACCCGACTTCGTCACTACTCGGCCGAGGTTAGGCTTGGCACTTACTGGGTACCGATTATGGTGTACTCATGCTATTCTTCTGCACATGTTTTCATGTACAGATCCAGGTGCTCCTTATCAGCTGCACTATCAGTGAGCCGGGAAAGATTTGGAGACTTCAAGGTATATCTGCCGCGTCCGCAGACCTCAGAGTCCCCTTCTACTCTTCCCCATGTCCATTATCTTCTGTATTTTTCTTTTGATAGACTCTGATGTATAGAGACACTAGATTTTTCCTTTCGGTAGTTTGTGATTCACGATGTTCTGGGTTTTGGGATTTTCTATGTATTTTTGAATAGTTGGTTATTGTACATGCCAAGCGGCATGGTACCCAGTTATGTTACTATTACTACAATTAGTTGTTAAATTTATGTTTTTATTTCATTATTCCGCAAATGTTAGGCTTACCTAGTCGTAGAGACTAGATGCTGTCACCACGTCATACGGAGGGGAAATTGAGTTGTGACAGCACATGATTCAATTTGGAATTCACTATCTACTTTCCTTTCTTTAACAAATCGAATAAGAAAAGAATACTGTATGATACAACAACATACAAATTAAAAATAAATTTTGTACAAAATTAATATAAATTTGATATATCTACAACAACATACATATGCTAAAACAAATTTCATACAACTAATTATACAATATACAACTTATTTACAACTTATCTATAATTTCAATATCATTCTTAACCAGTTAAATATAACAACATCATACAACTTAAATATAATTTTCATATAATATATCTTTTTTACGTATTTCGTAAATGATTTGTATACATTTTGTATGTGGTATGTTCTTCTTCCTCTCTGAAATTCCAATTAAAACTCCTCTTTCAATACAATTTTGATACATATCAATAACTTTATGTAAAAGATAATATTAATAACTTAAATATAAATTTCATACAACTATTCATACAATATACAACTAATTTAAATCTTTCATACATCATTCAAATACAAAAATATGAAACTATAACATAATACAACTTAAATACAATTTATATACAACTATAGTACAATTTTAATACAATATCGTTACTATTTGTCACGACCCGAAATTTCCATCTTTAGGATCTTGATGACGCCTAATATTTTACTTGCTAGGAAAGCCAATGTTAAAATAATCTTAACTATTTTAAAGCAAATTTAATTAAATAGAAGTCAATTACTGAAAAAAAGTGCGAAAGACCATAAATATTGAATTATCAAAATACATCCCCGAATCTGGTGTCACAAGTGCACGAGCTACTAGAATAATACAGATAAAAGTCTAAATAAAATTCAAGTTGTTTGAAAAATAATACACAGCTAAGATAAGATAGAAGGGGACTTCAAAACTGGGGACACTGTGCAGTTATACCTCAACTCTCCTTTGGGTCGTTGAATCCAAGCAAGTCTATGGTACGACGCTGGGACCAATCCCAAAATCTGTAAAAGAAGTGGAGAGTGTAGTATGAGTACAGCCGACTCCATGTACTCCGTAAGTGTCGAGCCTAACCTCAACGAAGTAGTGATGAGGCTATGACATGCCACGTACATAAACAACATGTACAAGTATATACAAATACGAAGCAACAATAAAACAGTAAATAACACTTTATAAATTTAGGAGGGAACATGCGAAAGGGGGTTGATATAATAATTTCAGCAGGAGAATTATCACTTAGCAGCCAAATAATTCCTCAATAATAAAATGAGCAACTGATGATATGAAAATGTCATGGCACCGCCCTTCGTGCTTTCACTCTCATTTGGCACGGCATCACCCTTCGCGCTTTTACACTCTCTGAAAATGACACGGCATCACCCTTCGTGCTTTTACACTCACCAATGGCACGAAAACAATCTTCATACTTTTACACTCTTCCTTACCATGACAATGATATTATAAATAATAAAAATGGCACGGCTTCGCCTTTCGTGCTTTTACACTCTTCTTTACGATGAAAATAATAATATAAATTTGGAAGAGTATTTAAATGCGGGGATATGCACTTATCAATCAATTCAATACCAGAATACCGACTTCACCTTCTAAAATATTCAACAATAATTAAATGAATAACAATTTCATGAATAATGATCAAATAATCAATAATAAACTTAAGCAAGAATATCTTAGTTAAATAGGCAAATATTCACAACGAACAAATTCCACCCGCATGCTTTGACTCAACCACAACGCATAAGTACTCGTCACCTCACATATACATTGTACTCACACATTAAATCATGTAGCAAATAGATAAAGAAGTCCTACTCGCTCAAGTCAAAGTTAACCACGACACTTACATCGCTTTGCAACCAAATTCAAGAATCCAGTAAACTTTTGCCTCGCGAATTTGTGTCTGAAATCCGCAAATCTAGTCATAAACAATTCAATATACTCAATACAAATCGTAGGAATTAATTCAATATGAATTTACTAATTTTCCGGATTAAAATCCGAAATTCATCTAAATATCATCGGTGGGGCCCACGTCTGGAATCTCGGAAAAACTTACGAAATCTGAACAGCTGTTCCAAGACGAGTCCAACCATACAAAGATTACCAAATTCCGTTGTCAAATGAACCTTCAAATCTTAAATGTCCATTTTTGGAAAGTTTTAAAAATCCAATTTCTTCCATCTAAATCTGAAATAAATGATGAATATAGACATGGATTTATGAAATATAATCACTTTTGGTTATAGAACACTTACCCAATTCAAAGTCATGAAAAATTCCTTTGAAATCGCCTAAATCAGATACTCAAAACTCAAAAATGAGTAAAAATGACTACTTCAAATTTTTATGGGTTCTGCCCAGCCCTTTTCGCATCTGCGGACACTTGACCGCATGTGCGGATTCCGCTTTTACGTAAATGGGGTCGCTTCTGTGCAAGGCCGCCCCTTACCCCTTTCCCGCTTCTGCGACGCGTGGGCTGCTTCTGCGACAGCCCATCCGCTTCTGCGAGGCATGGCTCGCTTCTGTGGCCAAGGCTTCGCAGAAGCGAAGGCACCAGAAGCAGCAAACTTCCAGATTTTGCTTAAGTCCAATTTTTGTTCCGATTTCAATTCGAATCACACTCGGGGTACTCGAAACCCCGTCCGAATATTCCAATAAGTCCATAACATAATACAGACTTACTCGGGGTCTCATATCACGCCAAATAACGCTGAAATTACAATATACACCTCGATTCGAATTTTTGAGTTTCAAACTTTTTAATTTACAAAACTCGTGCCGAAACGTATTAAACTATTCCGGAATGATTTCAAATTTGGCACACAAGTCATAAATGACATAACAGAGCTATTCTAATTTTCAGAATCGGATTCCGACTCCAATATCAAAAAGTCAAATCCGTGGTCAAACTTGGAAATGCCTTTAAATTCCTAGTTTTCGTTAAATGGTCATAACTTGAGATAGGGACCTCCAAATTAAATTCTGGGTATGCGCCCAAGTCCCATATCATGATATGGACCTACAGGAGCTGTCAAAATACTGATCCGAATCTATTTGCTCAAGATGTTCACCAAAGTCAACTCAGTTGAGTTTTAAGGCTGTATTTCACATTTTAATCAATGTTTCATGTAAAAACTTTCTGGAAACTTATACGGACTGCACACGCAAATAGAGGAACTATGAATAGTGTTGTTTAAGGTCTTAGAACACAGAAATAATTATTAAATTTAAAGATGACCTTTTGGGTCATCACACTATTATATGTCACGTATTTTTCTTCTACTTCTTCTTCGAGTTTCAATCTGAAATTCAGCCAAAATCAAGTCTAATCTTTACCAAACACACTCAAAATTCAGATATAAACTCCAAAGAATATTTTTAATTATTTGTAACAATACCCAATTCAAACAAACAATAATTTATGAAAACCCAAATTCGAATTCAATGCTTCAAAACTTTTTAATGGCTGTCAGTGGTGGAGAATCAAATACCTTCAAAGTTTATTGATTGACAATTTCACTTCGAACACCAATTGTGCAACATGAAAGGAAATTGTTAAGTTAAAACTCTATATAATAACAATTGAAATTCAATGATTAATTTCTTGGAAAAAGGATAAAAAACAGAGAAAACGAAGGAAGAAAATTGGGAAAATAACAGAGAAGGAGAGAGAGAGAGAAGGAGAAGGAGAGAGAGAAAGAGAAACGGAGAGAGAGAGAGAGCGCACGAATGATGATTCCCTATTCAAATTCTAATATAAAGGGATACTCGTTAATAATAATTTGTATATAATTGGTAAATTGTATATGCCTATATAATTAAGTTAAAAGACGTAGTCTAATCTTGCCATTTTCAACTCTCTCCCTCTCTTGCCTTCTTTCAATTTCATTCAAGTTGATAGCTGTAAAGATTTGCTCAGAAGAATCAAATCTCCTTTTCAATTTCATTTCCCCTATAAATACTCTGCATTGACACGTAAAGATTACCACCTCAAATTGTTAAGATACTACCTTACTGCTAACACTTCTCTCAAACCCTTTTCAATTTCTGTAGAACAATATAGGCTATTAGATAATATAAGGTTTTGGTAATTTGAGACATGTCTTGGCATGGCATGTTAGGGTTTTGGTAAAAACTTTCCGGAATATTATATGGACTACGCACGCAAGTCGAGGAATAATGAATAGTGTTGTTTGAGGTCTCAGAACACAGAAATAATTATTAAATTTAAAGATAACCTTTTGGGTCATCACATTCTCCACCTCTAAAACAAACGTTCGTCCTCGAATGGAATTAGAACAAGACCTGAGCTGGTGAAAAGGTATGGATATTTTCTCCGCATGTCCGACTCGGACTCCCAGGTAGATGCTTCTATCGGCTAACCTCTCCATTGCACTTGAACTGATGGATAACTCTTAGATCTCCACTGTCGGATCTGCCGGGCTAGAATAGCTACCGGTTCCTCTTTGTAAGTCAAATCCTTATCCAATTGGACTGAGCTGAAATCTAACACATGGGATGGATCACCATGATATTTTCGGAGTATAGACACATGGAACTCCAGATGAACCGCTGATAAACTAGGTGGTAATGCAATCTGGTAGGCTACTTCGCTCACTATTTCAAGAATTTCGAAGGGTCCTATATACCTAGGGCTCAACTTGCCCTCTTTTCAAACCTCATTACACCTTTCATAGGTGAAACCCGGAGCAATACTCTTTCTCCAACCATGAATGCAATATCACGAACCTTACGGTTGGCATACCTCTTTTGCCTAGACTGAGTTGTGCGAAGTCGGTCCTGAATAATTTTGATCTTATCCAAGGAATCCTGTACCAAATCGATACCCAACAACCAAGCCTCTCCCGGTTCAAACTAGCCAACTGGCGAACGATATCACCTCCCGTACAATGCTTCATACGGAGCCATCTGAATGCTCGATTGGTAGCTATTATTGTAGGCAAACTCCGCAAGTGGCAAGAATTGATCCCAAGAACCTCCAAAGTCTATAACACAAGCGCGTAGCATATCTTCTATATCTGAATAGTGCGTTCTGACTGTCTGTTTGTCTGTGGATGAAATGCTCTACTCAACTCAACCCGCATGCCTAAATCACATTGTACAACCCTACAGAAGTGCGAGGTGAATTGTGTACCTCTATCAGAAATGATAGACACGGGCACTCCATGAAGGCAGCAATCTCACGAATATAAATTTCAGCTAACCGCTATGAAGAGTAGGTAACTGCCACTGGAATGAAATGTTCTGACTTGGTTAACCTGTCCATAATGACCCAAATTGCGTCGAAATTTCTCTGAGTCCGTGGGAGCCCAACAACAAAATCCATTGTGATACACTCTCACTTCCACTCAGGAATTTCTAATTTCTGAAGCAAACCACCAGGTCTCTGATGCTCGTACTTAACCTGGTGACAATTCAGACACCGAGCTACATATGCAACTATATCCTTCTTAATTATCCTCCACCAATAATGTTGCCGCAAATCTTGATACATTTTGGCCGCACCTGGATGAATAGATTACCTGGAACTGTGGGCTTCTTCTAGAATTAATTCACGAATCCCATCCATATTAGGCACACAAATACGACCCTGTATTCACAGAACTCTATCTTCCCCCACAACAACCTGTTAGGCATCACCGTGACGCACCGGGGTCCTTTAGGACAAGTAAATGAGGAACATCATATTTCCGTTCTCTGATGTGCTCATATAAAGAAGACCGAGCGACTATTTAAGCTAGAACTCGACTGGGTTCTGAAACATCTAACCTCACAAACTGATTAGACAAAGTCTGAACATCTGCCGCTAACGGTCTCTCACCCACCGGAATATACGCAAGACTGCCCATACTCACTGCCTTTCTACTCAAAGCATCAGCCACCAGATTGGCCTTTCCGGGGTGATACAAAATAGTGATATCATAGTCCTTCAATAGCTCCAACCATCTTCTCTGCCTCAAATTGAGATCCTTTTGTTTGAACAGATATTGTAAGCTACGATGATCAGTAAATACCTCACACGAGACACCATACTGGTAATGCCTCCAAATATTCAGCGCATGAACAATGACTGCCAATTCTAAGTCATGAACAGGATAATTCTTCTCGTGAACTTTCAACTGCCGCGACGCATATGCAATTACCCAGCCATCTTGCATCAATGCTGCACCAAGCCCAACACGAGATGCATCACAATACACCATATAAGATCCTGAACCTGTGGGTAATACCAACACTGGCACCGTAATAAAAGAAATCTTGAGCTTCTGAAAGCTCAACTCACACTCGTCTGACCATCCGAATGGAATACCTTTCCAGGTCAGTCTGGTCAATGGGCTTGCTATAGATGAAAAACCTTCCACGAACCGACGATAATAACCTACCGAACCCAGGAAACTTCGTATCTCTATAACTGAAGTAGGTTTAGGCCAATTCTAGACAACCTCAATTTTCTTAGGATCCACTTTTATACCTCATGCAGATACAACATGCCCCCAAGATGCAACTGAGTCTAACCAAAATTCACATTTTGAAAGTTTGGCATATAACTGATTATTCTTCAAAGTCCGGAGCACATTCCGAAGATGCTGCTCATGCTCCTCTCGACTGCTGGAGTAAATCAAGATATCATCAATGAACACAACTATAAAGGAATCCAAATAAGGCTTGAACACTCAATTCATCAAATCCATAAATACTGTTGGGGCTTTTGTCAGCCCAAATGACATCACTAGGAATTCGTAATGCCCATACTGAGTCCGAAAAGCTATTTTAAGGACATCAGATGCCCTAATCTTCAATTGATGATAACCAGACCTCAAGTCGATCTTTGAAAATACCTTGACATCATGAAGCTGATCGAAAAAATCATCAATTCTTGGAAATGGATACTTGTTCTTGATATTAGCCTTGTTCAACTGCCGATAATCTATACACATTCACATTGAACTATCTTTCTTCTTTACAAATAACACTGGTGCACCCGAAGGAGAGACATAGGTCTAATAAATCCCCGATCAAGCAAGTATTGTAACTGCTCCTTCAGTTCTTACAATTCCGGATAGAAATGGGTTGAGTGCCCAGAGCTAAATCAATACAGAAGTCAATATCTCTGTAGAAATGAGCTGAGTGCCCATGAACGATAGACATGATCTACCACGATAGAATCTCCCATTGAAGTGGACACATACACAAGAGCACTCATAGAATCACGAGGCATCACCAGATATGAAGCAAAATAAGATGACACATAGGAATAAGTAGATCCTGGATCAAATAGAACTGAAGCATCTCTATGAAAAACTGGAACAATACCTGTAATCACTACATCAGATGATTAGGTCTTGGGCCTAGCTGGAAAAGCATAAAATCGGGGTTAGGCCCCACGACTCTGAACCGTGTCCCTAGGACGGCCTCTACCTGGTTGGCCTCCACCTCTAACGGCCTGACCTCCACCTCTAATGGTCTGACCTCCACCTCTAGCTGCCTGACCCCTACCTCTAGCTGGCTGAGCAGGCGGTGAAGCAACCGGTGCTGGAATCATAGCACGAGAACCCTGCTGCTGCATGCTGCCCTGAGACCTGGGGCAGAATCTAGTAATGTGCCTCGGATTACCACAAGTATAATAGGACCTCGACTGCTGTGACTGCTGACCCTGAAATTGTCCTTGTCGACCTGAGTAACCACTCTGAAAACTCTGGATCGGAGGTGCACTGATAGGAGCTTGTGGTGCACTGTAGGATGCCTGGAGCGCTGAATTAAACGGCCTGGGAAGATGACCCCTACCAAAATTACCCCTGCCTCCAGACGAGGCACCACTGAACCTACCGAACTGGCGAGGCCTCTAATCAGACCCCTACCCTCTTTCCTAAGCAAGAACCGTCTCGATCCTCCTAGCAACATTAGCAGCCGCCTGAAAGGAAATCCGGTCTCCTTAGACATCTGAAGCCTGATAGGGTGAGTAAGTCCCTCAATAAATCTCCTCACTTTCTCTCCCTCAATAGGAAGTAAAAGGAGAGCATGACGGGCTACATCCACAAAACGGGTCTCGTACTGAGTAACATTCATACTGCCTTGCTGGAGACGCTCAAACTACCTGTGAAAATCCCCTCTCAATGTGATAGGGAGGAATTTCTCTAGAAATAGCCGTGAGAACTGCTCCCAAGCCAGTGTAGGTGACCCATCTGGCCTGGTCAACATAAAATCTCTCCACCACCTCTTGGCAGAACCTGTCATCTGAAATACAACAAAATCGACCCCATTGGTCTCAACTATACCCATAATCCGCAGCACCTCATGGCAGCGGACAAGATAATCCTGTGGATCCTCAGAAGGTGTACTAAAGAAGTGAACTAAAAAGAGCTTAGTAAACTTCTCCAGTCTCAATAAGGCCTTAGAAGACATAGCGGGCCTATCACCGGCCTGTGCCGCAACAACTGGCTGAACTACCCCAACTGGCGAGGCAACTGGAGATTGATACTAGGGAGCCATCTGCTCCAAAACGGGAGTAGTGGGAGTTTGTGCTCCTCCCCCAGCCTATGAGATGACTGGTTCCACTAGAAACGTACCATTTTGGGCCACGCCCTCCATAAGACTCACCAAACGGACTAGGGCGTCCTGAAGCACTAGAGTAGCTATGAATCCTTCCGGGACCTTAACTGGTCCAACTGGTACGGACTGCTCCTCCTGAAGATCCACCTGAGGTTCTACTACGGGTGCTGCTACTCGAGCTCTAGCTTGGGCTTTGCCTCTATTACCTCGGCCTCTAGCACAAACTCGGCCCCGACCTCTACCCCTGGTCATAGTTGCCACCAGGGGCTCTGGTCTATGTCCATCGGTAGATGTATTACATGTTCTCACAATCTGCGAGAGAATAAGAATAGAATGGTTCAATTATCGATGATAGAATAAGATCGCACGACAGATTAATAAAGAAGTGATATTGTTCCTAAACTTCATAGCTTCTGAGAGATAAGTACAGACGTCTCTGTACCGATCCTTCAGACTCTACTAAGCTTGCTCGTGACTCGTGAGACCTAAGTAAGCTAGTGCTCTGATTCCAACTATCACGACCCACAATTCCCAGCTTCGAGATCGTGATGGCGCCTAGCATTTCACTTGCTAGGCAAGCCAACGTTAAAATAATCTTAATTATTTTAAAGCAAATTTAATTAAATAGAAGTCAATCACTGAAATAAAGTACGGAAGACCATAAATATCGAATTATCAAAATACATCCCCGAATCTGGTATCACAAGTGCATGAGCTACTAGAATAATACACATAAAGGTCTGAATAAAATTCAAGTTGTTTGAAAGATAATACATAGCTAAGATAAGATAGAACGAGACTTCGGAATTGCGGACGCTGTACAGTTATACCTCAAGTCTCCTCTAGGTAGTTGAATCCGAGCAAGTCTATGGTACGCCACTGGGACCAACCCCAAAATCTGCACAAGAAGTGTAGAGTGTAGTATGAGTACAACCGACCCATGTGCTCCGTAAGTGTCGAGCCTAACCTCGACGAAGTAATGATGAGGCTATGACAGGACACGTACGTAAACAACCTGTACTGTATATACAAATATGAGGCAACAATAAAACAGTAAATAACACTTTATAAATTTAGGAGGGAACATGCGAAGGGGTTGATATAATAATTTCAGTAGGAGAATTATCACTTAGCAGCCAAATAATTCCTCAACAATAAAATGTACAACTGATGATATGAAAATGGCACGGCACCACCCTTCGTTCTTTTACTCTAATTTGGTACGACAGCATCCTTCGTGCTTTTACACTCTCTGAAAATGACACGGCATCACCCTTCGTGCTTTTACACTCACAAATGGCACGACAACACCCTTCGTGCTTTTACACTCTTCCTTACCATGACAATGATATTATAAATAATACAAATGGCACGACATCACCCTTCATTCTTTTATACTCTTCCTTACGATGAAAAAACTAATATAAATTTGGAAAAGTATTTAAATGCGGGGATATGCACTTATCAATCAATTCAATACTAGAATTCCGACTTCACCTTCCAAAATATTCAACAATAATTAAATGAATAACAATTACATGAATAATGATCAAATAATCAATAATAAACTTAAACAGGAATATCTTAATTAAATAAGCAATTATTCACAACGAACAAATTCCACCCGCATGCTTTGACTCAACCACAATACATAAGTACTCGTCACCTCACATATACGTTGTACTCGCACATTAAATCAAGTAGCAAATAGATAAAGAAGTCCTACTCGCTCAAGTCAAGGTTAACCACGACACTTACCTCGCTTTGCAACCAAATTCAAGAATCCAGTAGACCTTTGCCTTGCGAATTCGTGTCCGAAATCCTCAAATATAGTCATAAATAATTCAATATACTCAATACAAAACGTAGGAAGTAATTCCATATGAATTTACTAATTTTCTGGATTAAACTCCGAAATTCATCTAAAAACTCATAAGTGGGGCCCACATCTCGAATCTTGGAAAAACTTATGAAATTCGAACACACGTTCCGAGACGAGTCCAACCATAAAAAAATTACTAAATTTCGATGTCAAATGGACCTTCAAATCTTAATTTTTCATTTTTGGAAAGTTTTATAAAATCCAATTTCTTCCATATAAATACGAAATAAATGATGAATATAGATATGAATTTATGAAATATAATCACTTTTGTTTATAGAACACTTACCCAATTCAAAGTCGGGAAAATATTTTTTGAAATCGCCTAAATCCGAGACACAAAACTCAAAAATGAGCAAAAATAGCTACTTCCGATTTTTGTGGGTTCTGCCCAGCCATTTTCGCATCTGCGAATACTAGACTGCATGTGCGGATTCCTATTTTGTAAAAATTGGGTCGCTTTAGCAAGATGTCTCATTTCTGCGGACAAGAGTCTGCTTCTGCGGACTCACTTCTGTGAAGAGGAGTCCGCTTCTCCACAAGGTTGTCCCTTCCCCCTTTCCCGCTTTTGCGACGCGTGGGCCGCTTCTGCGACAACCCATTCGCTTCTGCGGACTGTCCCTTTTGCGAGGCATGGCTCGCTTCTACGAGTTCGCTTTTGCGGCCAAGGCTTCGCAAAAGCGAAGGCACCAGAAGCAGCAAACTTCCAAATTTTGCTTAAGTCCAATATTTGTTTCGATTTCGATTCGAATCACATTCGGGGTACTCGGGACCCCGTCCGAATATACCAACAAGTCCCATAACATAATATGGACTTACTCGGGGTCTCATATCACGTCAAATAACGCTAAAATTATAATTTACACCTCGATTCGAATGTTTTAGTTTCAAACTTTTTAATTGACAAAACGCGTGCTGAAACGTATTAAACGAATCCGGAATAACTTCAAATTCGGCACACAATTCATAAATGACATAACAGAGCTATTTCAATTTTCAGAATTGAATTCTGACCCCGATATCAAAAAGTCAAATCCGTGGTCAAACTTGAAAATCTTTAGCCTTTAAATTTTTAGTTTCCGATAAATGGTCATAACTTGAACTAGGGACCTTCAAATTCAATTCCGGGCATACTCCCAAGTCCCAAATCACGATACGGACCTACCGGAGCTGTTAAAACACTTATCTGAGTCTGTTTGCTCAAAATATTGACCAAAGTCTACTCAATTGAGTTTTAAGGCTCTATTTCACATTTTAATCAATTTTTCATTTAAAAACTTTCCGAAAACCTATACGGACTGCAGACGCAAGTAGAGGAACAATGAATAGTGTTGTTTGAGGTCTCATAACACAGAAATAATTATTAAATTTAAAGATGACTGTTTGGGTCATCACACTATTATATGTCACGTATTTTTCTTCTACTTCTTCTTCGAGTTTCAATCTAAAATTCAGCCAAAATTAAGTCTAATCTTTATCAAACACACTCAAAATTGTGATATAAATTCCAAAGAAGATTTTCAATTATTTGTAACAACTCCCAATCCAAACAAACAATAATTTATGAAAAACTCAAATTCGAATTCAATGCTTCAGAACTTTTTAATGGCTGTCAGTGGTGGAGAATCAAATACCTTTAAAGTTTATTGATTGGAAATTTCAATTCGAACACCAATTGTGCAACATGAAAGAAAATTGCTAAGTTAAAACTCTATATAATAACAATTGGAATTCATTGATTAATTTCTTGGGAAAAAAGGATATAAACAGAGAAAAAGAAGGAACAAAATTGGGTAAATAATAGAGAAGGAGAGAGAGAGACGGAGAGAGAGAGAAAGAGAGACGGAGAGAGAGAGAGCATGAATGAGGATTCCCTATTCAAATTCTAATATAACGTTAATACTAATTTGTATATAATTGGTAAATTATATATGCCCATATAAATAAGTTAAAACTTAATTAGGAAGGGTAATAAAGTTTCATATATAGTATAGGGAGGTAAAAATCTCATTTTTGAACTTTCAGAATAGCCCAACAAGAGCTCAAACAATTTGTTTTCATCAACGACGTCGTATGGTGCTCACCACAGGGACACAATAGCAGCCGTCAGATTATATCAATCGGCTTCTTTATTTTCCCTTTCCACTTTAGTGTATCATGACGACTCAAATGATTATATCTTACCATTTTCAGCTCTCTCCCTCTCTTGCCTTCTTTCAATTTCATTCAAGTTGATAGTTGTGAAGATTTGCTCAGAAGAATCGAATCTGCTTTTCAATTTCATTTTCCTATATATATATATATACCCTGCATTGACACGTAAATATTACCACCTCAAATTGTTAAGCTACTAGCTTACTTCTAACACTTCTCTCAAACCCTTTTCAGTTTCTGGAGGACTCTATTGATGTAACGACTGCCACACCTCTTTTTTCTCACGCAACCCTATTATGAGGTTAAGTTAGATGAGTTTTTCAATTAAAGTGACATTTTGAAAAGGGATTATTTATTATTTAGAGTCGCCACTTAAAATTGAGTTTTGGTGTTACAAGTCACATTTTATTTGAATTCCTCATCAAACGGAAGGTTTGACTCCTTATTTATGGTCTACGAAAACAGAAGACTGAATAAGGAATTCTGTTGACCGAGGGGAAGGTGTGAGGCACCCCTCGAGTTCCGTAGTTCAAGCATGGTCGCTTTTATTAACTTATGTCCGGCTTAAATTAATTTTTGGCTATTCTTGTATCGTACTAGTTATGGTTAGCCTATTATCACTTAACTAATTATTAAATTTTATTAATTATTTTAATCTAGATGCGGTATGCACACAAGGTATTTATTTAAAATTGAATGTTAAACCAAGGTACGGAATGTACACATAGTCAAAACATAATTATTTTGAATTTAAAGGTATCAAGATGCGAGAATGCGCACAAGATCCTTTTATTAGTTAAGCATATCAATCCAAGGTTCGGGTATGAACACATGGGCTAATATTTAAAGTACATCTAAAGTTTTTCTAGCATTTTAGAATATCTCAATTATTTATCTATTTTTATTATTATTTATTATTATTATTATTATTATTATTATTATTATTATTATTATTATTATTTTTACCTATTCTAACGAATCTTAAGGTTTTAAAGTAAAATATAACTAAGAGATGACCATTGGCCTATAAGATAGAACCAAATCACGAAGTTTTCTACTGATGCATTACAATTTAAACAAACCTATATCACATTAGATTTATTATTATCTAGAAATATTTATACAAAAAAACATATGCAAATTCCAGCCATATTTATCAGTGGAGCTTAATATAAAACAATAATCTTAATTAGCTATCATATTGTTCTGTGTGAGTAGCTTGTCCTAATTTGATATAGACATCCATATGAACATGAATCTCATTTAACTATTAAAGAACCAAGATTTCAGCAACTCAAATAATAAACTAAGACATGCTCCAACAAAATTTTGTCAATCACGTTACTTCATACCAAAAATATAAATGAAACTTCTAAGAAAAATAAACAAAACTATAACCAAGTAAAAAAAAAAAAATCTTTAAGCACCCATCCAACTTAAAACTGAAAGAAAGAGGAAAAAAAAAAGAACAAAGAACTCGTCTTATTTATTATTTTACTAAAGTCGCAAACAATTCAGCGATGTACATTAGATCAAACAAAAATTTCGATTGTCATGGGAATCTAAAATTAAATATTAAAAGAAACTCATCCAAGAATCTAGTAATTATTTATGAACACCAAAAAAGTTATCCTCTTTTAAAGGATTCTCTTTCAAACTTTTACTCATACTAAACAATATTGAGAATGCAGAAACCGAACAAGACTAAAACTTCTCAAATTCTTATGCCATAAAAATGATTCAAAAGATATTAACAAACATATCTAACCATGTATGAGCAAGATATTAAAGAGACGGAGATGAACCTTTTTGTGGTGATTTTAACAAAATTACAGCTAAAATCTACTGATTTCCAAAGCTAGCAATACTAACTTTTCTAGAACCACGAACTCGGAACCGTAAACGAAATTTCGAACTCCGTCTTCGAACTCAATAACGTAACTAAACAGTTTTCCAAATAATTTTTTTTTTACTCTAAAAGAATAGTCCTCTTTTCTCTTAGTTCCTGAAATTTCTTATCATCCGATTCCTTTTACTAAAGTGTGTGTGTGCTATATATAGAATGTGTGTGTGTGACGGATATGTGGGTTAAGGAGATGAATGGGGGAAGTGGAGAATAGGACGTGAGGGAGTTAGAATTAATGTGAGCAGTATGAGAGAATTAAGAAAATGGAGGATTGGGAGGAGAAAGTCGTGGTGTTAGTGTTAGGATAGGAAGAAAAAAAAGTACTACATACTAAGGCTTAGAATACTAAAAGAAGCGTACTTATTTTTTTATAAGATAAAACAAAATAACTAAGTAAGAATACTAATTAAGTATATATTAAAAGATATAAGAAAATTAAATATTTAAACTATAATTTAAATGACACTAAAAAAAATACCATAACTTACATATTAAAAATTCTAATTAAAAGAAACCAAATATTTTTTGTAAATCTTCTTTTTCTCTTTACAGAAGATAGAAATAAAATTTGTATTCTAAAAGTGTGAATATTTTTGTAGTTTTTATAAGCTCTACTAAAAGTGAGCTAAAGGTTTGAAATATCAAAAGTAGATATAAAATACATATTTACACTAAAATAGTATAGAATTTGGGTGTGGTCAAAAATTAGTTGTTCACAGCATGCTCCTCTTTGCTTGGAAACATGAAAAGTTTTCAGGCAAAGATAATGAACAAGGTGACTGATTTTTGACCTCACTATTATTTAAGAAGGAAAATAAGATAAAAGAAGCAGATGCGACCGAACCTTGGTTTAAGGCAGCCAACATATCACGGGTTATAAGGGAATCAGGTCATGTGTAGTTCAAGTAGACAATGACTGATAGAGTATGCTTAGCAGGAGAGTCGAGCGAAGTTCCGTCGAGGTTCCGAACCGCGATTCCTATTCCCCAATTGACTTTAGACTGAAACTTGATCCTCTCGATGCAACAGACTATGAAATATTCTCACAACTTGTTCCTTGATCAGATGATGGATCTTGAGACTCTATGTCTCCGCATGCATTATGTTAAAGCTTGTTGCAGCTGGTATTAAGATCAAACATTCTACTTTCTCTAGCAAGAGATGGAATATTATTTTTGCACATACAATCCGTGCTTTTTAGAAAAACCTACAAGTCATCACAAACAAACAAAACAAACAAAAATTTTCTGCCCCAGTTTGCACTAGAAATTTTTTGTGAGTTATTGAAAATACATAAAACTATCTTTGCTATTGCAGAATAAAGAATTGAAAAATACACCATTTCTTTTAATAATAGGGGATGTCGTACCCTATGTTTTCAATAAGAAATGCAACTAAGGGATGTAGTACCCTGTGTTGGCAATAAGGTGAGGCTCTTGGCACTCTGAGATGCTACTAGGGAATGTCGTACCCTATGTTGGCAAAAAGTAATGCAGCTAGGGGATGTAGTACCCTGTGTTGATAATAAGATGAGGCCCGTGGCACTCTGTGATGCTACTAGGGAATGTCGTACCCTATGCTGGCAACAAGAAATGTAACCATGGGATGTAGTACCTTATGTTAGCGATAAGATGAGGCTCTTGGCACTTTGGGATACTACTAGGGAATGTCGTACCCTATGTTTGCAATAAGAAATGCACCCAGGGGATGTAGTACCATGTGTTGGCAATAAGATGAGGTTTGAGGCACTCTGGGGTACTACTAGGGAATGTCGTATCCTATGTTTCCAATAAGAAATGCAACCAGGGGATATAGTACCCTAAGTTGGCAATAAGGTGAGACTCTTGGCACTCTGAGATGCTACTAGGGAATGTCGTACCCTATGTTGGTAGAAAGTAATGCAACTAGGGGATGTAGTACCCTATTTTGGCAATAAGATGAGGCTCGTGGTACTCTGGGATGCTACTAGGGACTGTCGTACCCTATGTTTGCAACAAGAAATGCCACCAGGGGATGTAGTACCCT
This sequence comes from Nicotiana otophora, assembly GCA_000715115.1. Taxonomy (NCBI): domain Eukaryota; kingdom Viridiplantae; phylum Streptophyta; class Magnoliopsida; order Solanales; family Solanaceae; genus Nicotiana; species Nicotiana otophora. The sequence goes on along the minus strand of AWOL01S0008036.1, from coordinate 219,467 downwards.
GTGTTGGCAATAAGATAAGGCTCGTGGCACTCTAAGAAGCTACTAGGGAATGTCGTACCCTATGTTTGCAACAAGAAATTGTATCAGGGGATGTAGTACGCTGTGTTAGCAATAAGGTGAGGCTCCTGGCACTTTGGGATGCCACTAAGGAATGTTGTACCCTATGTTTGCAACAACAAATGCAGCCAGGGAGTGTAGTACCCTGTGTTGGCAATAGGATGAGGCCCGTGGCACTCTGAGATACTACTAGGGAATGTCGTACCCTATGTTGGCAACAACAAATGCAACCAGGGGATGTAGTACCCTATTTTGGCAAAGAGAAATGCAACCAGGGGATGTAGTACCATGTGTTGAAGACAGTGTATTGATTCCCTATAATGAAACTAGAAATAACATGATTACATGTATATTGGAAGAAAATCAAGGATTTTACGACTTCACTTGGTGGTGTTCTTCTTTCACGAACTGTTTCCTAAAATTGTTATGTTCCTGTTCTGAACAAAGAAAGATTCGTTAGTTTTAAAATGGTGGTAAGTTTGTGGCCTTGATTTCTTGGGCTACTTGACCTTGCATCCATTACACTTGTTAGAAAAACTGACTCCGTCGATGATTGTACAAATTGCCGGGAGATTCTATCTTTTCTTTCTGGAAATCTTCTTTCTCAACATCAAAACCTAACCATTTTGCGCCTATCACCATTTGTGTTCATGGTGCAAACAACCTTTCTCCCAAAATAACTTTTAACTGAGTAACTTTTGTTGACCCTTGAAACATTGTTCATTCCTTCAAGCCTTTTGTTCGTCAGGAAAAATCACATATGGCTTTATGCCTTTGCCCATACGGTTTATGCCCAGCAATCTTTGCTTTATATAACGGGAAAACTGTAACCAGTTTTGCAGCCTTTTCTTTGTTTTACTCTGACAAAATTAGACTGAAAGTGACTCAAAAAAGTAATGCGAAAGAAAATAAGAAAGTGAATTACAACTTAATCAAGAAGTGTCCTTTTTAGAGGAAAGAATAAGAAAGGACTTATCTGGAGAAAATATGCTGACTTCAATGAACATGACATGCACTTTGGACTAGATGCCCGATCCGTTTGAACCATCTAATTCTCGAAATCTATTGTAAACTTAACTTTGAAACTGAGTTCTTTGTCTTGACCATGCTTGTGTCGGGATGTACGAAGCCTTAAATCGATCAATGATGCCCTTTGTGGATTTTCACCAATTGACCTATCTCATTTGCCTTTCTCTCAACTCATTATTGCCTAATAAGACTCTCTCATTTATGTTTTCTCTCTTCAATGGCTGAGGCATTACCCGTAGTATATTGACTTAGCATTCTCGAAAGTTAATCAGAAGGTCTTAGCAGGGAAAGGTAAAAAGAACTATTCAACTGAATTATAACTTTTGGAACCATTTTGATGGAACAACCATCAAAAATAAAATAAAATCATGCCCTAGTTTCTTTGAATACTGGGAAAATGTGAATTTTTGTTTTGGTGTGACCGAACCTCAGATTGAGGCTTTCTACGTATCTTTTCGGAATCAGGTCGGACGTAGTTCAATTAACATGAACTGGTTTTGATGATTTTATTTTATTTTATTTTTTTGAGTTTTCTTTCCTTTTTTTTTTAAGTACATTGGTTCCAAAAGAGGGGAAAACAAAGAAATATAAACAAGGTTTCAAAGGGATAACTAGGGTTGACCAGTGTTTGGGTAGTGAGAATGATAGCCTTTCATCATCCCAACCTGAGAATGCTAAATATAAGAATGCCCCAACAGATCCATGTCAAACATAGTATCTCTTGACCGCATCTGCATTGACGGATATATCCGTCACCTTTCCTTCTATATCTGCCAAGTGTAGAGCTCCTTTTGACAATACTTTCTTGACGAGGTACGGACCTTGCCAATTCGGGGCAAACTTTCCTTTTGCTTCTTCCTGGTGCGGAAAGATACGTTTTAAAACAAGTTGTCCTACCTCGAATTGTCTTGGGCACACTTTCTTATTGTAAGCGCGTGCCATTCTTTGTTGGTATAACTGACCAAAACAAACTGCCGCCAAACGCTTTTCATCAATCAAACTCAACTATTCCAATCGGGACTTCACCCATTCAGTGTCCTCAATCCCTGCTTCAACAATGATTCAGAGAGAGGGAATCTCAACTTCAGTAGGTGTGACCGCTTCAGTTCCATAAACCAATAAGTAGGGCATTACGCCAACTGATGTACAGACAGTTATCCGGTATCCCAAAAGAGCAAAAGCCAGTTTCTCGTGCCATTGTCTAGACCCTTGGATCATCTTCGTAAGAATCTTCTTGATGTTCTTATTTGCGGCTTAAGCAGCTCCATTAGCTTTGGGACAGTAAGGAGTAGAATTGCGATGCTCAATTTTAAATTGTTCACATACGTCCTTTATCAGATGACTATTCAAATTAGCAGCATTATCTGTAATAATGGTTTTTAGAATACCGAAACGACAGATGATGTTGGAGTGAACAAAGTCTACTACTACTTTCTTGGTAACTGCTTTCAATGTAATAGCTTCCACCCATTTGGTGAAGTAATCAATTGCAACCAAGATGAATCTGTGCCCATTTGAAGCTTTTGGCTCGATTGGGCCAATGACGTCCATTCCCCATGCAACAAAAGGCCAAGGAGATGACATAGGATACAACTCTAAAGGCGACGAGTGAATCAAGTCACTGTGAATCTGACACTGGTGGCACTTGCGAACAAAATGAAAGTAATCTCGCTCCATAGTAAGCCAATAATATCCTACCCGAAGGATTTTCTTTGCTAGAACATATCCATTCATGTGCGGAACACAAACTCCCGAATGCACCTCGTTCATAATCATTTTAGCTTCTTTGGCATCCACACATCTCAACAAATTCAAATCTGGAGTTCTTTTGTATAGGATTTCTCCACTCAAAAAGAAACCATTAGAGAGACGCCTAATAGTTCTCTTTTGATTCCTATTAGCATGTTTCAGATATTCTCTTGTTTTCAAAAACTGTTTAATATCGCGGTACCATGGTTCACCATCTGGTTCTACTTCAATTGTATTGCAATAACCACGTTGATCCCGAATTTAAATTTCTAATGGGTCAATGTGAGTATTACCCGGATATGGAAGCATTGAGGCCAGGGTGGCCAAGGCATCAGCTAATTCATTGTGAAACCTGGGAATGTACCTGAATTCGATGGACTTGAACCTTTTGCTAAGATCCTCCACACATTGTCTATATGGAATGAGCTTGATGTCTCGAGTCTCCCAATCACCTTGAGCCTGCCGAATAAGCAAATCTGAATCTCCCATCACCAACAGTTCATGCACATTTAGGTTTATTGCCATGTTCAGACCCATGATGCAAGCTTCATATTCTGTCGTGTTGTTTGTATAGAAGAAACGAAGTCGTGCCGTGGTAGGGTAATGTTGCCCAGTAGGTGATACAAGAATTGCCCCAATCCCTACGCCTTTGATGTTGACAACCCCATCAAAGTATAGTTTCCAAATTTGACTGACATCTTGGACTACTTCTTCAACTAAATTAACCTCTTCTTCTGGGAAATATGTGTTCAAAGATTCATACTCATCATCAACCGGGTTTTCTGCCAGATGATCAGCCAAAGCTTGTGCCTTCGTGGCAGTACGAGTGACATAAACAATATCAAACTCTGTGAGCAAGATTTGCCACTTTGCCAATCTTCCAGTTGGCATTGGCTTCTGAAAGATGTACTTCAGGGGATCCATTCAGGATATGAGGTAAGTTGTATAGGCCAAAAGATAATGCATAAGCTGTTGGATGACCCAGGTTAAGGCGCAACATGTCCTTTCTAAAAGAGTGTATTTTGCCTCATAAGTGGTGAACTTTTTGCTCAAATAATATATTGCTTGTCCCTTTTTGCCTGTGGCATCATGTTGACCCAAAACACAACCAAAAGAACTATCCATTACTGACAGATATAAAAACAAAGGCCTACCAGGTTCCGGCGGGACCAAGACAGGGGGATTTGACAAATATTCCTTGATCTTATTAAAAGCTTCTTGGCACTCATCTGTCCACTTGATAGCGGCATTATTTTTCAACAACTTGAAAATGGGCTCACATGTGGTTGTAAGTTGCGCAATGAACCTGCTGATGTAGTTCAACCTCCCGAGTAAACTCATGGCTTCTATTTTGTTCCTCGGGGGAGGCAGCTCTCGAATGGTCTTTGTCTTGGAGGGATCTAACTCAATGCCTCTTCGACTAACTATAAAACCCAAAAGCTTCCCAGAAGGAACTCCAAATGCACATTTGGCTGGATTGAGTTTGAGATTGTACCTTCGTAGCCTTTCAAAGAACTTTTTCAAGTCTTGCACATGGTCAGCTTGTGTTCTGGACTTAATGATCACATCATCAACATACACTTCAATCTCTTTGTGAATCATGTCATGGAATATGGTAGTCATGGCCCTCATGTAAGTTGCCCCTGCGTTCTTCAAACCAAATGGCATGACTCTATAACAATAAGTTCCCCATGGAGCGTGAAGGCGGTCTTTTCTGCATCTTCTTCATCCATAAATATTTGGTGGTACCCCGCATAATAATCCACAAAAGATTGGATCTCATGTTTAGCACAATTGTCAACAAGGATATGAATGTTGGGTAAGGGAAAGTTGTCCTTTGGACTTGCTTTGTTTAAATCCCTATAGTTAACACAAACTCTGATTTTTCCATCCTTCTTTGGAACCGACACAACATTTGCTAACCATGTAGTATATCGGATGACCCTGATCACATTTGCACTTAGTTGCTTTGTGATTTCTTCTTTAAACTTATCACTCATGTCTGTCTTAAACTTCCTTTGTTTTTGTTGGATTGGTGAAAAAATAGGGTATGTGGGAAGCTTATGAACCACTAAATCGGCACTCAAACTCGACATGTCATCATACGACCAAGCAAATACATCTCTGTACTCGAACAAAACATGAATTATGGAATCTCTAGTATTTTGTTCAGTATGAATGCTTATTTTTGTTTCTCTGGTTTCTTCAGGACTTCCCAGGTTAATTACCTCAGTTTCATTTAAGTTAGGCTTAGGCTTATTCTCAAATTGATCCAATTCCCTTTTTATTTCCTTAAGAGCCTCATCTTCATCATACTCAACTTCTTGATTCATTATTTCGAGATCAGACAACTTTTTAAGATCTGGGCATGAATTCCGCGTGCATGTCATGTTTTTAAAACCAACATTAATGAAACTGAAAATGATAAAAAATTAACAAAAATTAGGGAAATGAACAGACATAATTTTACTATGAAATTGGAACTTCAATTCATTGAATTAGAAAGGATAGAAGGGTTAACATCAAAGCAAAGCAATTAAACTAAAATATCTGGATTACAACCCTTAAAATAATCCAATACAGAAAAAGCAACAAAACAGACTACCAAAACTCCTTCCTGATGGGAAGAGGAGTTTCTTCCCAGTTGTTGAGCGAGGTATTTGGACCAATCAACTGAATACTTGCACGGCTAGGGCCCTGACCAACTTGAACCATATTGATCTCATAGAACATCTCATTGAGACCCCGGCAAACTTCATCAATGCCATCCTGAGTAGCAGGATTTTGGACTTCTTCAAATTGTGGCTTAGTAGGCAATGTGAGTAATTGGTTTGGACAAATTCCAACCATTCTTTTTGCAGGCCTTGTCTCTGTCTATGTCAGCTGATGTTGGTTTAAAACCCAAGCCAAAGGTATCTTTCTTAAAAAAAAGGAGCAATAGGGTTCACAATTCCCTGCAGAGAGGATCCTAATCCTTTTCCTGGTTCATAGCCGTTCCTCAACATCAACGCCGCTACCATCATGGATGCGGCTGAAAGACGGGGATGCACAATTGGTTTTCCTTCTTCCACTTGGTCAACCTCAATCACCTCAAAAGCTTGATATATGATAGATTCACACCCTTCATTGGCCTCGATACATGGAAGGGACAGGTCTTTATAGACGGATGAGTCGTCCTCCCCATGAACAACAACTTCTTGCCTGTCATACTCGAATTTGACCATTTGATGTAGGGTGAATGGTACAACTCTGGCCATATGGATCCACGGCCTTCCCAGAAGAAAATTATAGGAAGTCTCCATATCCAATACTTGAAAGACAATGTTAAAATCAACCGGGCTGATTGTCATGGTGAGTTCGATTTCCCCAATAGTGTCTCTTCTTGAACCATCAAAAGCTCTGATGCTGACATTACTACTCCGAATTCTGTTAGTGTCAATGTTCAGCTGTTGTAGAGTAGAAAAAGGGCATACATCTACACTTGAGCCTCCGTCAATCATGACTCATTTTACGTAGTGCCCTTCACATTTCACCATAAGATGCAAAGCTCTATTGTGCCCAACCCCTTCCTCAGGCAAATCATCATCGCTGAAAGTAATTCTATTTACTTCAAAGAATCTTTCAG
>AWOL01S0008036.1:181372-206751 GCA_000715115.1 Nicotiana otophora | reverse complement strand
CTTTCATTGGTGGTTTGACCCTAGCAGCCTGCTCTCTCCACTTGATTGCATATTCTCTGAAGCTTTTTGTTGGTTTCTTCTTTATGTTGACGAGAGAGGAGCGGTCACAAACTATATCAATATTGTACTGAAACTATTGGACAAAATCCTGAGCCATGTCGTTCCAAACGTGCCAGTGAGATATGTCTTGATCTATGAACCACTCTGAAGCAATTCCCGCCAAACTTTCCCCAAAATAAGCCATGAGTAATTCTTCTTTGCCTCCTGCTCCCCTTAATTGGTTACAATACCTCTTCAAATGGGCAACGGGATCACCATGCTCATCATACTTGTCAAACTTGGAGGTCTTGAAGCCGGGTGGCAAATGAACATGGGGGAACATGCATAGATCGTTAAACGAAACACTCTTGTGGCCTCCCAAACCCTGTATGTTTCTCATGGTTTGTTCCAGGCTCTTCATTTTTCTGGTCATTTCCGCTTGTTCCATATTCTTGTCGGGTTTTTCGATCTCGATTGGGAACACGTTCTGAGGAGTATGCTTGTATGAATCTGGAATCTTGAAAGCCAGTTCTGGAGAGTAATGTTGGGCATCATGCGCATTCAGTTGTGGATCATTTTTGAACCTTTGGGCAAGAGTCGGTTGAGGAACAGTGAAAGTAGGGACAATGGGTACATTAGGTGGGTCATTTCTGAGGGGTGCAGTTGGAGAACGTGGAATGGAGGTACTGGGGATAATGGGAAGGTTAATGCTCGGACTAAATCCAGGTTAGTACAATGGGTTACTTGTTATGGAGATGGGCACTTGATTTGCAACTGACACATTATGAAGATTATCCGAAGGCGGCGGTGCATGTCCATTCACCCAGGCTTGGTACATCTCTGCCAAATGTTGTTTCAAGACTCTTACTTCTTCAACCAGTCCTGAACCTTGTTCAACCAATTGTCCATGGACATCATCATTATCTGACTCATTCTCACTGTTGTTTTCCATTCTACTTTTTCCTTTTGATCTCGTGTTGTAAGGGTGAGTCTCCAGTTTAAACCACAAACCAACCACCTATGTTTAACTTTATCTTTTAAAATGACAAACAACAAGCGTGTTAGAGTTAGGCATTTTGCAGATGTTAATCACACATTGTATGTCATGCACCTAATGCCATTTTTATTTCTAAAATGATCTTGGAAGGCTTCATGCTTCATCCCCGCTTATTGATTTATTTCCTCTTGAATTTAACGCTCTTTTTTTTCTTTCCACTTTTTTTTTTCATTTCTTTTTAGATTAATTATGGCTATGATCACATCCGATGAGGATTGCCTACGTATCATGATTCCGCATGAATCATACCATTACGTAGTTCAGGGGAGAAATAATAACAATTTTGATTTTTTGATTTTTGTAACAAAATAAAATAGAATAGACTAAAATATTTTTCATTCATTTTCAACCAAATGTTTTTTATATACAATGAGAGAAAAGGAAATATATAGAAACTGACTCTACTGACTCTAAAGACATGAACATGACTGGAATAAAATAAACACTGATAAGAATAAAATACTCCAAATATAAAATTAAAATGCAACAAACGAAAATGATACTAAAAGCTAATTGATTGCACTAAAACTTTAGTCTTCAATGGTCTTCTTGCTTAAATTTATATCATCAATGATCTGCATCTCTTGGCCTCCATTCTCCCCCCAAAGTCTCGTACAAATTTTGAAACACCACTGGCAACTGTGGGACGAGGGCACGTGCCTGTTGACCAACTTTTTCATTGTTTAGATAGCGATGATTATCATGAATATATGCTGCTTTTTCTGCCAATCGAAGTACTTGCTCTCTTGCTTGCCCCATATTCACGTGACAATTCTGCAACCATATCTGGGTAGTGTTGAGGGCGTGCCCCATCTGAGTCTCTTACCCCTCATATTCTTCAATGCGACGGTTTAGCACACCTCTCTCAATCATCCACTGACGCCGCTCTGCCTCAAAATCTGCATGTTGATGACCCCTCTTTTGCCTTTTTATTTCTTCTAATTGTGCATGAAGCTGACCCTTTGAGCGTATCCAGTGGGACCTTTCTCTTTCAAACTGCTCTTTCTGCTGATCAAACTCTAATTGTTGTTGGTGCGCGTCCTCTTCAATGATACTCAAGTCTTCTTGCAGCTTATGTATTTCAACATTTTTGTTCGCCTCAACTCTTCTGACTAAACCAATCGTGTTTTCCAGTTCTTCTTCTAAGCGGGCCGCCTCATTTTTAGCATGTTTTAGATCTCTATCCATGACATGTAAGGCAAATTGATAATCTTTCTCAATATTTAAATGAATCTGAGCGACTCCGGCTTGCTGCTGGGCTTGTTGTTTGGCTATGGTCATCTGAGCATGCTCCAATTCCTCTTTCAGCCTTTCTATAGTTGTTTGATCATTTTTCCTCCTATTCGACCCCTCATGCCTATCTCCAAACAACGAAGGAGCATTAAACCAGGTAATATATTTAGGGATCACCTCTCCACGATCTCGGTCTTCTGCCATCTCATTCAACTCTGAGACTTTACTTGCATACCAAATTTTTATAATTTCTTCTTCGTCATGAGGTTGATCTTTACCAAAATCATAACAGAACTTGCTCATATCTCATGTTGGCGGCACCTCTTGTAGTCGTAAAAACTGGCGCATTACCCGAAGTGGAACATAGGGCTGAACACCATCCAATCCTATGAGTACCAAATAAGAATGGTATGCAGACTCACAGATGACCTCTTTAGAGGAAAACCGATCGTAATTCCAAGTGATCCGTTTGGCGGACAGAGTAAGAAGTAGTTCTTTCCAGGCATCTATCCCTTCTGGTAAGTCACATTCGTCAATTCTTTTCTGGTGATCATAAGTATGATTGGGCCATAGCTCCCTAAAATCAGTGATCGTAGGATGACGATAAAAATGCTCCAAAAACCATATTTTTAGCAAAATGTTGCAACCATCAAAGTTTCGCGCGCCCAATTTACATCTAGTTAAAGCACGAAAAATGCAAGAAAGAATCATAGGGACCAAAGTATAATCACCCCCTTCTGAAGTTAGAGCCTCAACTACACCTGCCAAGCGTAGGTCAATGCGTCCTTCCCTTTCCGGGAAAACTACACGACCCAAAACAACAACCATATATGCAAACTTTCTGTGAACCTTCCATGTTTCCTTATTTTCCTTTGATTTCAATTTTCTCACATTCCTTTCGAAATTGCATTCTAGGCCATACAAGTGAAACAGAAATCCCAACTTAACCCACTTGCCTCCTAAACCTTCATATTGTCCGTAATTTATGTTCAGGAGCTTCAAAAACTTACCCTCATTCATATTTTTTGGTACTATGGGCCTTTGGCGGCGAAGATTGTGGCCCCACCCCTAAAAATGGGCTATTTACTCCAAGGTCAGAGTCATTTCACAGTCGATAAAACGGAACACATTATTTTCAGGATCCCAGTGCGGAATCAAAGCTTCGATCACATCTCTTCTGGGCTTGATCGTCATCATGTGAACCAAATGTCCCAAGGTCTTTTATTTGGTTTCGCTCATATTCCTTAAAGTCTCTCCACCAATCCCACAACAACTGTGGTGACTGTTTACCCAGACAATCAGAAAATCCGGTATCCCTTCTGATCTGGGCCTCTTTTCAGATTTACCTCTTTCCCCACTCATGGTGACTGTTTACCCAGACACGAGGTTAGGCTTTAATCAAATATATTATTGACACAAAAAATCCGATTTCTTGGGTTTTGACTATAAAAATAAAAAATAAAAGCCAAACTGTGGGACTAAAAAAAATTACATTAGTAAAATAATCATGAAATTACAAAATAAAAGGCTCAAAATGACAATTTTTCGTAAAAACAAGTGAATAGAAAAAAACTGGCCTCTTTTGTTAAAATGACCATTTCGTATTTCTAAGGAAGGTTTCAAGGCTATTTCGACAAAAGAACCGGGCGCAAGGACAAAACTAGTCAAAAGAGATAAAAGTGACAAAGTGACTATATTATTATTATTATTATTATTATTATTATTATTATTATTATTATTATTATTATTATTATTATTATTATTATTATTATTATTATTATTATGTGAAAAAAGAAAAATAGTCCATAGACAACTCTTTTTTGTTTTTTTAATTAAATGTTTTTAATGGGGTTGAACTTGATGAAGGTTGCCTACGTATCTCACATCCGGTGAGAATCAAACCCGTGTAGTTCCGTTTAAATAAATAAATAAATAAATTATTTTGAAAATTGTGATTTTACACATTAGAACCGTTCAAAATTTAATTTTATTTTATTTTATTTTATTTTAAAAAAATGGGTTTTTTATGAAACTTTTGAGGAAAGTTTCTTTCTCTCTTCCCTGTTCAATCAATCTATCCTAAAGCCGGTCAACATTTCAGTAAAGCCTACAAAATAATGTTACATGTAGCACAGAAAAATGAACATGTTGGTCTGAAAAATTGGTACCTGTCCTAGACGGGCCCGGGCCCTGTGCCGAGTCCCGCTAAGTCTAATGCACATGATGCAAATAAAGCGTAGCCTACTAGGGATATTCATTGCTGGTGGATTGTTCTTCTAAGTTTTCAAATCCTAAAGAAGATGGTATCTAGACCTGGCTTACCCGGGTGGACGACCCGAGTCGAGGAGCGTCAAGCGTCACCAGTAGTAGAACAACACTGGCTAGCTAACGGCTCTCCCGCCTAAACATGTGTGACTAAATCCTTCACCAGAAGCTGGTAGGCTAACTGGCTTTATTTCAAGACAGAAATTATGTGATGCTGGTATGCAAACACAACATAACTACCTATCTTCTTCAGAGGGGTGCGAGAGAGGATACAGTTTATATCACAGTTCACATAAATATTAACGCGGTAAATAAGCGACAAATAGCATATTAGGCTCCCAAACACAATAATATCCAAAATATGATAAAAGCCAAATAAGAATCAATATACAAAGCTCGAATTCTTATTAATTGCTCCCCAGCGGAGTCGCCACAGCTGTCACACCTCTTATTTCCCGCGCAATGCTATTACGAGGTTGAGTTATAAGAGTTTTTTCAATTAAAGTGACATTTTGAAAAGGGATTATTTATTATTTAGAGTCGCCACTTGGAATTGCGTTTTGGTGTTCCAAGTCACCTTTTATTTGAATCACTCATCAAACGGAAGGTTTGACTCCTTATTTATGGTCTACGAAAATAGAAGACAAAGTGAGGAATTCTGTTGATCGAGGGAAAGGTGTGAGGCACCCCTCGAGTCCCGTAGTTCTAGCACGGTCACTTTTATTGACTTATGTCCGACTTAAATTAATTTTTGGCTATTCTTGTATCGTACTAGTTATGGTTAGCCTATTACTACTTAACTAATTATTAAATTTTATTAATTATTTTGACCTAGATGCGGTATGCACACAAGGTATTTATTTGAAATTGAATGTTAAACCAAGGTACGGAATGTACACATGGTCAAAACATAATTATTTTGAATTTAAAGGTATCAAGACGCGGGAATGCGCACAAGATCCTTTTATTACTTAAGCATATCAATCCAAGGTTCGGGTATGAACACATGGGCTAATATTTAAAGTACATCTAAAGTTTTTCTAGCATTTTAGAATATCTCAATTATTTATCTATTTTATTATTATTATTTACCTATTCTAACGAATCTTAAGGTTTTAAAGTAAAATATAACTAAGAGATGACCATTGGCCTATAAGATAGAACCAAATCACGAAGTTTTCTACTGATGCATTACAATTTAAGCANCGCTTTTATTGACTTATGTCCGGCTTAAATCAATTCTTGGCTATTCTTGTATTTTTATTGATTATGGTTTGCCTATTACCACTTAACTAATTATTAAATTTTATTAATTATTTTGACCTAGATGCGGTATGCACACAAGGTATTTATTTGAAATTGAATGTTAAACCAAGGTACGGAATGTACACATGGTCAAAACATAATTATTTTGAATTTAAAGGTATCAAGACGCGGGAATGCGCACAAGATCCTTTTATTACTTAAGCATATCAATCCAAGGTTCGGGTATGAACACATGGGCTAATATTTAAAGTACATCTAAAGTTTTTCTAGCATTTTAGAATATCTCAATTATTTATCTATTTTATTATTATTATTTACCTATTCTAACGAATCTTAAGGTTTTAAAGTAAAATATAACTAAGAGATGACCATTGGCCTATAAGATAGAACCAAATCACGAAGTTTTCTACTGATGCATTACAATTTAAGCAAACCTATATCACATTAGATTTATTATTATCTAGAAATATTTATACAAAAAAACATATGCAAATTCCAGCCATATTTATCAGTGGAGCTTAATATAAAACAATAATCTTAATTAGCTATCATATTGTTCTATGTGAGTAGCTTGTCCTAATTTGATATAGATATCTATATAAACATGAATATCATTTAACTATGAAAGAACCAAGATTTCAGCAACTCAAATAATAAACTAAGACATGCTCCAACAAAATTTTGTCAATCACGTTACTTCATACCAAAAATATAAATGAAACTTCTAAGAAAAATAAACAAAACTATAACAAAGTAAAAACAAAAAATCTTTAGGCACCCATCCAACTTAAAACTGAAAGAAAGAGGAAAAAACAAAGAACAAAGAACTCGTCTTAGTTATTATTTTACTAAAGTCGCAAACAATCCAGCAATGTACATTAGATCAAATAAAAATTTCGATTGTCATGGGAATCTAAAATTAAATATTAAAAGAAACTCATCCAAGAATCTAGTAATTACTTATGAACACCATAAAAGTCGTCCTCTTTTAAAGGATTCTCTTTCAAACTTTTACTCATACTAAACAATATTGAGAATGCAGAAATCGAACAAGACTAAAACTTCTCAAATTCTTATGCCATAAAAATGATTCAAAAGATATCAACAAACATATCTAACCATGTATGAGCAAGATATTAAAGAGATGGAGATGAACCTTTTTGTGGTGATTTCAATAAAATCACAGCTAAACTCTATTGATTTCCAAAGCTAGCAATACTAACTTTTCTAGAACCACGAACTCGGAACCGCAAACGAAAATTCGAACTCCGTTTTCGAACTCAATAACGTAACTAAACAGTTTTTCCAAGTAAATATTTTTTACTCTAAAAGAATAGTCCTCTTTTCTCTTAGTTGCTGCAATTTCTTATCTTCCGATTCCTTTTACTAAAGTGTGTGTGTGCTATATATAGAATGTGTGTGTGTGTGACGGATATGTCGGTTAAGGAGATGAATGGGGGAAGTGGAGAATAGGACGTGAGGGAGTTAGGATTAATGTGAGCAGTATGAGAGAATTAGGGAAATGGGGGATTGGGAGGAGAAAGTCGTGGTGTTAGCGTTAGGCTAGGAAGAAATTATTATTTTTTTCTTATCCTCATATTCTTTTTTGAAAGCAAAAGCCAATTAACAAGACTAAAAAATCAAATGTTAAAAAAAAACTACTTATACTAATATCTTATATCTCTAAAAGAAATTACTGGAAAAAAAAGTACTACATACTAAGGCTTAGAATACTAAAAGAAGCGTACTTATTTTTTTATAAGATAAAACAAAATAACTAAGTAATAATACTAATTAAGTATATATTAAAAGATATAAGAAGATTAATTATTTAAACTATAATTTAAATGACACTAAAAAGAATACCATAACTTGCATATTAAAAATTCTAATTAAAAGAAACCAAATATTTTTTGTAAATCTTCTTTTTCTCTTTACAGATAGAAATAAAATTTGTATTCTAAAAGTGTGAATATTTTTGTAGTTTTTATAAGCTCTACTAAAAGTGAGATAAAGGTTTGAAATATCAAAAGTAGACATAAAATACATATTTGCACTAAAATAGTATAGAATTTGGGTGTGGTCAAAAATTAGTTGTTCACAACGACCCGGCCGGTCGCTTTAAGAATTTAAATCTCGATCGGCAGTATAAGGCCTTGAGCAGCTTTGTATTGTGTGTATTAACTTGCGTGCGTGGTTGAATTCAATTACCGGGTGATTCAGAATGATTTGGGACACTTAGTCCCTAAAACAGAAGCTTAAGTCATAGGATTTTGACCGTAGTCGTAACTATGTGGAGACGACTCCAAAATGGAGTTTCGTCGGTTCCGTTAGCTCCGTTGGGTGATTTTGGACTTAGGAGCATGTTCGGATTGTGTTTTGGAGGTCTGCAGCTCATTTAGGCTTGAAATGACGAAAGTCGAATTTTTGGAGATTTTGACCGGAAGTGAATTTTTTGATATCGGGGTCGGTATGCGATTCGAGAGTTGGAAAATCTCTGTTATATTATTTGGGACTTGCTTGCAAAATTTGACGTCATTCCGGGTTGGTTAGATTGGTTTCGGCACGAGTTTTCGAAGTTAGAAGTTTTGGAAGTTCATAAGTTCGATTTGTGGTGCGATTTGTATTTTTGGCATTGTTTGATGTAATTTGATACCTTGTGCGAGTCCGTGTTATGTTATGGAACTTATTTGTGTGTTTAGACCGAGTCCCAGGGGCCTCAGGTGTGTTTCGGATGGGCTACGGGCCATTTTCTTCTATTTTTGAACTGCTGTTTTCTGTCATCTGGTTTCCTTAATCGCGCTCGCGTCCCTTCCTTCGCGTCTGCGAAGAGTAATTTTGGAGGAGGAATTCATTGTTCTTCGCGTTCGCATGATCATGTTCGCGATCGCGAAAGTCTGCTTTCTCCTTCTTCGTGTTCGCATCTGTTCCCTCGCGTTCGAGTAGTAGAAATTGGGAGCTGGGGATTGTTGGCTATTTCCTCTTCCCGTTCGCGTCATTCTTCCCGCATTCACGTAAGTTCTGTTTCTTACCCTTCACGTTAGCGCCCCTTAGCTCGCGTTCACGTAGGGTTATCCTGGCAGCCTATATTTGTTTTCTTCGCAAACGCGATCCTTTCTCCGCATTCGCGATGCTTTGAAACCTTGGCAGAATATAAGATCTTAAAATCAAGGGTTAGGCCATTTTCATCATATCTTGACTCGTAGAGCTCGGTTTCATCATATAAGATCTTCCCGCATTCACGTAAGTTCTGTTTCTTACCCTTCGCGTTAGCGCCCCTTAGCTCGCGTTCACGTAGGGTTATCCTGGCAGCCTATATTTTTGTTCTTCGCAAACGCGATCCTTTCTCCGCATTCGCGATGCTTTGAAGCCTGGGCAGAATATAAGATCTTAAAATCAAGGGTTAGGCCATTTTCATCATATCTTGACTCGTAGAGCTCGGTTTTGTACGATTCTTTGTGAGTTTTTCAAGCAAATCGATTGGTTAATTGTTCTTCACCTAGAATTTATTATATTCCATGATTTTATATTTATTTTTATCATTTAATTTGTGTTTGAGTTAAGAAAAATGAAGGTTTTTGAAGAAAAGTTTCAAAATGAAAAATCATGATTTGAGGGACGAATTGGTATCGGAATTTGATAAATTTAGTATGGTTGAACTCGTATCGGAATGGGTGATCGGGTTTAGTAAAATTTATCGGGTTACAAGGTGCGAGCCCTGGGGTCGACTTTTGGGTCGATTTTTAGATTTTGACAAAGATTGAGGCTTTATGATCCAGAATAGTTTCTTATGAGTTTTATTTATGCTTTGAAGTTATTTTGGTTAGATTTGAGCCGCTTGGAGGTCATTTCACCTGAGAAGTTCATTTTAGAGTATCAGTCTGTCTTCTTTGAGGTAAGTATCTTGCCTAACTTCGTGTGGGGGAACTACCCCTTTGGATTTGAGTCTTCTATGCTAATTGTAGTCCATGTACGCGAGGTGACGTGTACGTGATAGGATTTATTTATGGAAAGTTGCCCTTTTAGGGTTCTTAGGTCCTTGTATTCATTGAATATGCAGTTGTTCTCATTATGAGTACGTTTCTAAGTTACTAGTTTCACCTCTACCTGTTTTAATTAGAATTAATTGCTTCATGATCTGCCCTTGATGCTTATTTGAGTCATTTGTACCTAAACTGAAATTGTTATCTCTTCTATTGCCATGTTATCTTTCCCCTAACTGCTTATCTTTATTTGAAGTTGTAGTTATCCCTTTTGTAAATGTTCACCCTTAATTGAGGTTATGGTTATCTTTCCGCCGCCTACCTTTATTTGGATTTGTTGCATCTCTTTAGTAATTTTCCAAACTTAAAAGAATCTTAGATATCCTATGCCTTAGTTGATTTTCCCTATTTGGAATTATCTGACTCGTGTTAATTTTCTTGTTGTTGAACCGTATATTGTGGGATCATTGTTACATATTATTTTCTTCCCTGTTAAGCTATTCTTATTACACCTAGTATTCTTTGTTATGGCTATTCCTTGCAAACTAGTTTTACCGTTTCTTGCGATCGAAGGTTCTTGAGTTGATTTATTTGTCGTACCCTTGTATTAGTGTTATTGTTGCAGCTGTACTTATTGTTCTTGCATATTTACTTTGGGACTACAAGGCGGTACCTCGGGAGATCTCCCAGTCTTGCATATTTACTTTGGGACTATGAGGTGGTACCTCAGGAGATCCCCAAGTCTTGCTTATTTACTTTTGGGACTACGAGACGGTATCTCGGGAGTGCCCTTTGTTGACATCTCTTTGTTATGGGGTTGCACGAGGTTTCTGCCGTGCTATTGTTATTATTGATATTTGCACATGCGGCTTGACAAGGCGGGATATATATATGTGGGTTGCGCGTGTGGCGAGACAAGGTGGGAACATTATTATGCATGTGTGGCGAGACAAGGTATGCATTTACTTTACTATTGCACACGTGGAGAGACAAGGTGGGCTATGTCCTGGATTGATTTGTGATGATCTGTGATGGCCTAGGGGCATTCTTGTTGTTGATATTTGTGTAGTGGTATACTTACCTGTGTGAGCTTTATCTGGTGAAAGTTGTGAGAAAACATTCTACGTGCCTTATGCTCACTAGCTAGTATGAACTATGTTAGGACACTTGCACAAGCATACATGTAGCTAAGCACTCTTATCGGATAAGAGGTTTTCTTGATATTGTTGAGTATAAATGCACACCCTTGCTTACTTGCCTTCTATGTGAGAATGGCTCTATTTGGCACGCGAGTCGTCAGTGCGGTTAAGAGGTGTAATGAGGGTATAGGATGCCAAGTGTTAGGGTTCAGGTATTGAGACCCGTGAGTTGTGATTTTGTCCGAGGTTCGGTACCTCGTGGTGCTTTTTGACTAAACCCCGGTGTGAAAGCTGTCGTATTGTTTAGTTGTTACTTGTCCTTTCTTTATCTGTAATTATCGGACATAAGATGTGTTTCTGTTCTTTCTTCTATGTCATTATTATGGTGTTCTGCCGATAGTTGTTGTTTTCCTTCCTTATTTCAATTACCGTATTAGTTGCCACTTCGCGTAGTCTTTATATAGATATGATACTCTGTTGTTTCTATACATATACTTGTTCAGGTTATTTAGTCCAGTAGGTGTCTTGACTGTACCTCATCACTACTCCACTGAGGTTAGTCTTGATACTTACTGGGTACCGCCATGGTGCACTTATACTACACTTCTGCACATTTTTGTGCATATCCAGGTATTTCGAAGATGATTGATCATTAACTAGTTGTGCGAATTGTTGCTGTGGATACTCAAAGTAAACCTGTTGCTGCGTTCGCAGACTTCGTAGTCACCTCCCTATTTGTATTCACACTGTTTTACCTATTTCCAAACAATTGTATTTAGAAACTTGTAGAAATCTCTGTAGAGCTTATGACTTATACTACCGATTTTGGGAATTGTAAAGTTTTATAAAGAATTCCATTTGAAGTTGGTGGATGTTATTTATTATGGTTGTTATTCGGTAAATATTAGGCTTACGTAGTCCCTAAGACTAGGTGCCATCACGATACCCAATGGAGGGGAATTTGGGTCGTGACAGGTTGGTATCAGAGCTCTAGGTTCATAGGTGCTACGAGTCATAAGCGACTTTAGTAGATTATTGTGGATCGGTACGGAGATGTCTGTACTTATCTTCGAGAGTCTACAGAACTATTAGGACAGTTGCACTTCCTTTATTCCTATCGTGTGAGTTCATTGATCTCGAAGTTTGAACTTTTATCATTCTATTCTCTCAGAGATGGTGAGGACACGAGATGCAGTTCCTGATGACGTTACCCCTAGGGAAGATATCTCTAGGGGTAGAGGAAGAGGCCGACGAGGATCACCTGCCACAGCTAAGGCACCTACCAGAGAAGCAGTTGAGGAGCCGCCAGTAGTTCCAGTTGGGGGACAGGTACCGGAGGCGCCTGCTGTTACCCCTAGACTTCAAGAGACCTTAGCATAGTTCCTGAGCATGTTTGGTACATTGACTCAGGCAGGGTTGATTCCGGTTGCACCAGCTACTTGACAGACCAGGGGAGGAGCTCAGACTCCCGCCGCCCACACTCCAGAGCAGCGACTCCATGATGGTCAGGTTCTAGGTGTCATGGCGACACAACCTGTAGTTCCAGTTTAGCCCATGGTCAGGACAACAACATCTGAGGAAGAGCAGCTTAGACTTGCAAGGTTCAAGAAATATGACCCTCTTACTTTTAGTGGTTTGGCTTGAGAGGGTGCACAAGGTTTACTAAAGGAGTGACATATCATTTTCCGCACTATGGGTATTGTTGAGACTAGTGGGGTTGCTTTTACTATGTTCCAGTTTAAGGGAGTAGCTTGTCAGTAGTGGCGGGCATGAGTTGGGTAGTCCGGCCGAGTCAGCTTCACTTACATGGGTTCCGTTTTCAAAGATGTTCCTGAGAGAGTTTGTACCTCAGTCCCTTCGAGATGCATGGTGCGCGGAGTTTGAGCAGCTGTGCCAGGGTACTACGTTAGTGTCAGAGTATGCCATTAGATTCAATGATTTGGCCAGACATGCACCTACTTTGGTCGCTACAGTTAGAGAGCATGTCCGTAGATTCATTGAGGGGCTCAGGCATGATATTCGGTTCAACATGGATCGGGAGTTAGAGTCGGATGTTTCGTTTCGATAGGTAGTAGGGATTGCTCGCCGAGTAGTAGGCATATGGGATTAGGAGAGAGGACACAGGCGAGGTTAGGAGAGAGATATATCAGGATGAGATCCTTGTAATTTGTTCATATACCTTGATTCTTCCGTTTTAAATTGATTCGTAGTATGGTATTGATAGAAAGTTGTTCCTGTCGGGCTTGTTTGATATTTCCATTATGTGTTTCTCTTTACATATTCAGTCATTTTTGTTCTGTGCTTCGTGAGTTTTGGCTTGCAGGGTGTGTGCCCGGTGGTGTTAGTTGTGACTTATTAATTCGTGTGTATAGTTAAGAGGGCTTCATGTTTCTTGCATCGTTGTCAGTGTTGTGGAGGTTTGAAATAGGGTTCTAACAGATATGAGGCTAATAGTCAATGCTGGTTTTGACTACGGGCATATATTGTGATCAGAAACGTTATTATGGGCCTATGTGTGGCATGTCATGTTGAGTGGTCGTACCTTGTGGGTGTAGGCATGAGTTATTGCAGCTGGTTGAGACGAATATCGGGCATGGATTTAGAATCGGGTCCTTTGGAGATGAACGGAAGGTGAGAATTTTGACTCTAAGGCTTATCGGTATTGGTAGAAAGGGTGAATTACAGTTGAGATGGCGTCGTCAAGCTTATGTGGGTTGGGGTGACGTGGGGTCACCCGCGGGTGTATGTTGGATATGTGCTTTTAGTAATTTGAAGACTTCGAGGTGATTCTTGGCACGTTCGAGGGTGAACATTTGTTTAAGAGGGTAGGATGTAATGACCCGACCTGTCGTTTTGAGAATTTAAGTCCCGTTCGGAAGCATAAGGCCCTGAGCAGTTTTGTATTATGTGTATTGACTTGTGTGCGTGGTTGAATTCAATTACTAGGTGATTCATAGTGATTTGGGACACTTAGTCCGTAAAACGGAAGATTAGGTCTTAGGATTTTGACCGTAGTCGAAACTATGTGGAGACGACTTCGGAATGGACTTTTGTCGGTTCCGTTAGCTCCGTTGGGTGATTTTGGACTTAAGGGCGTGTCCGAATTATGTTTTGGAGGTCTGTAGCTCATTTAGGCTTGAAATGGCGAAAGTCGATTTTTTGGAAATTTTGTCCGGAAGTGGACTTTTTTATATCCGAGCCGGAATGCGATTCCGAGAGTTGGAACAGCTCCGTTATATTATTTGGAACTTGCCTGCAAAATTTGACGTCATTCCGGGTTGGTTAGATAGGTTTCGGCACGAGTTTTTGAAGTTGGAAGTTTTGGAAGTTCATAAGTTCTATTTGTGGTGCGATTTGTATTTTCGGCGTTGTTTGATGTGATTTGAGACCTCGAGCTTAGAGGGGGTCCCGGGGCCTCAGGTGTGTTTCGGATGGGCTACGGGCCATTTCTTCTATTTTTGAACTGCCGTTTTCTGTCATCTGGTTTCCTTTGTCGCGTTCACGTCCCTTCCTTTGCGTTCATGAAGAGTAATTTTGGAGGAGGAATTCATTGTTCTTCGCGTTTGCATGATCACGTTCGCGATTGCGAAATTCTGCTTTCTCCTTCTTCGCGTTAGCATTTGTTCCCTCGCGTTCGCGTAGTAGTAATTGGGAACTGGGTGCTGTTGGCTATTTCTTCTTTGCGTTCGTGTCATGCTTCCCACATTCGGTTCTGTTTCTTACCCTTCGCATTTGTGCCTCTTAGCTCGCGTTCGTGTAGTGTTATCCTGGCAGCCTGCATTTTTCTTCTTCGCGAACGCGCTCCTTTCTCCGCGTTCGCGATGCTTTGACGCCTAGGCAGAATATAAGATCTTCAAATCGATGGTTAGGCCATTTTCATCATATATTGACTTGTAAAGCTCGGTTTTGAGCGATGCTTTGTGAGTGTTTCAAGCAAATCATTTGGGTAAGTGTTCTTCACCTAGAAGTTTTTATATTCCATGATTTTATCTTTATTTTTATCATTTAATTTGTGTGTTGATTTGAGAAAAATGGAGGTTTTTGAAGCAAATTTGCAAAATGAAAAATCATGATTTGAGGGACGAATTGGTATCGGAATTTGATAATTTTAGTATGGTTAAACTCACATCGGAATGGGCGATTGGGTTTGGTGATATTTATCGGGTTCCGAGGTGCGGGCCATGGGGTCGACTTTTGGGTCAATTTTTAGATTTTGATAAAGATTGAGACTTTATGATCCGGAATAGTTTCTTATGAGTATTATTTATGCTTTGAAGTTATTTTGGTTAGATTTGAGCCTCCTGGAGGTCATTTCACCTGAGAAGTTCATTTTAGAGTATCGGTCTATCTTCTTTGAGGTAAGTATCTTGCCTAACTTCGTGTGGGGGATCTACCCCTTAGGATTTAAGTCTTCTATGCTAATTGTAGTCCGTGTACGCGAGGTGACGAGTACGTGCTCGGATGTATTTGTGGAAAGTTGGCCTTTTAGGGTTCTTAGGTCCTTGTATTCATTGACTATGCAGTTGTTCTCGTTATGAGTATGTTTCTAAATTACTAGTTTCACCTCTACATGTTTTAATTAGAATTAATTGCTTCATGATCCATCCTTGATGCTTATTTGAGTCATTTGTGCCCTAACTGAAATTGTTATCTTTTCTATTGCCATGTTATCTTTCCCCTAACTGCTTATCTTTATTTGAAGTTGTAGTTATCCCTTTTGTAAATGTTCACCCTTAATTGTGGTTATGGTTATCTTTCCGTCGCCTACCTTTATTTGGATTTGTTGCATCTCTTTCGTAATTTTCCAAACTTAAAAGAAGCTTAGATATCCTATGCCATAGTTGATTTGCCCTATATGGAATTATTTGTCTCGTGTTAGTTATTTTGTTGTTGAACCGTATATTGTGAGATCATTGTTACATATTATTTTCTTCCCTGTTGAGCTATTCTTATTATTCCTAGTATTCTTTGTTATGGCTATTCCTTGCGAACTAGTTTTACCGTTTCTTGCGGTCTAAGGTTCTTGAGTTGAGTTATTTGTCGTGCCCTTGTATTAGTGTTATTGTTGCGGTTGTACTTATTGTTCTTGCATATTTACTTTGGGACTACGAGGCGGTACCTCGGGAGATCCCCCTGTCTTGCATATTTGCTTTGGAACTATGAGGTGGTACCTCATGAGAACCCCATGTCTTGCATATTTACTTTTGGGACTACGAGACAGTATCTCGGGAGTGCCCTTTGTTGACATCTCTTTGTTATAGAGTTGCACGAGGTTTCTGCCGTGCTATTATTATTATTATTGATATTTGCACATGCGGCGTGACAAGGCGGGATATATATATATATATATATATGTGGGTTGTGCGTGTGGCGAGACAAGGTGGGAACATTATTATGCACGTGTGACGAGACTAGGCAGGCATTTACTTTACTATTGCACACGTGGCGAGACAAGGTGGGATATGTCAGGGTTTGATTTGTGATGATCTGTGATGGCATGGGGGCATTTTTGTTGTTGATATTTGTGTAGTGGTACACTTACCTGTGTGAGCTTTATCTTGTGATAGTTGTGAGAAAACATTCTACGTGATGTCCGTTCTTTTCCTTATACTCACTAGCTGGTATGTACTATGTTAGGACACTTGCACAAGCATACACGTAGTTAAGCACTCTTATCGTATAAGAGGTTTTTTTTTTATATTGTTGAGTATAAATGCACACCCTTGCTTACTTGCCTTCTATATGAGAATGGCTCTATTTGGCACACGAGTCGTCAGTGCGGTTAAGAGGTGTAATGAGGGTACATGATGCCAAGTGTTAGGGTTCAGATATTGAGACCCGTGTGTTGTGATTTTGTCCGAGGTTCGGTACCTCGTGGTGCTTTTTGACTAAAACCCATTGTGAAAGGTGTCGTATTGTTGAGTTGTTACATGTACTTATTTATATGTGATTATCGAACTTAGGCTATGTTTCTGTTCTTTCTTCTATGTCATTATTATGGTGTTCCGCGGATAGTTGTTGTTTTCCTTCCTTATTGAAATTACCGTATTAGTTGCCACTTCGCGTAGTCTTTATATAGATATTATACTCTGTTGTTTCTATACTTATACTTGTTCAGGTTGTTTAGTCCAGTAGGTGTCTTGACTGTAACTTGTCACTACTCCACTAAGGTTAGTCTTGATACTTGCTGGGTACCGCCGTGGTGTACTCATACTACACTTCTGCACATGTTTTTGCAGATCCAGGTATTTCGAAGTTGGTTGATCATTAGCTAGTTGTGCGGATTGTTTCTGTGGAGACTCAAGTTAAACCTGCTACTGCGTTCGTAGGCTTCAGAGTCACCTTCCTATTTGTATTCATACTGTTTTACCTATTTCCAAACGGTTGTATTTAGAAATTTGTAGTAATCACTGTAGAGCTTATGACTTGTACTATCGGTTTTGGGAATTATAAATTTTTATAAAGAAATCCATTTCAAGTTGTTAGATGTTATTTATTATGGTTGTTATTCAGTAAATGGTAGGCTTGCCTAGTCCCTAAGACTAGGTACCATCACGATACCCAACGGAGGGGAAATTGGGTTGTGAAAATTGGCTATTAGATAAGACAGGGTTTTGGTGTTTTGAGACATGTCTTGGCATGGTGTGTTAGGGTTTTGGTGATTTGAGATGTTAGATGGGACTAACGGTCACAACATAGTTAAAGGAAGACAGTTATCTACCCATATAATTATTAGAAATTGGTTGGATAATAAACTTTTAAAAAACGGGTCAAATATGAATAAGAACCATATTATCTACTTAGAAAATGGATAATCAATTGATAACTAATGAGTTTAACTTTTATATTTATAAAGTCTCAATAAAATTGGGGGTTCCTCAAGTTTGAGAGACAAGGAGTTCCCAAAATTGATCATATTTAAGAAGTCATGGAGAATATAAATCCATATGAGTTAACCCGTTTTTTATCTGTATTAAATATAGATCAGGTCAGATAATATATCTGTTTTGCATTACCCATTTTCGACTTGTCCATATCCGACTCGATTCGCTCGTTTGCCACCCTTAGATAGGGTGAAAATAGTACGGGCTAGCCAGTTTTCGGACTAGTAATTGAAAAATAGCCAGCGTTTGTAAAGTTACTGAAAAATAATTACTATTTTACTGTAACACGGAAAGTTTCAACATAATATACTGGAGATTGGTGCACCTGTGTATGAACTTCCGGCATATTATGCTGGAACTATCACGACCCAAAATTCCCACCTTCGGGACCTTGATGGAGCCTAACATTTCACTTGCTAGGCAAGCCAACGTTAGAATAATATTAGCCATTTTAAAACAATTTTAAATTAATTAATAACAAAGAAATAAATGCGGAAGTAAAGTCTAAATGTAGTGAATAATCCATAATAATAGCGATGTCTAAATATCATTCCGGAATTGGTGACACAAGTGCACGAGCTACTAGAATAATACAAATAAAGGTCTGAATGAAAATAAAGTTGTCTTAAAGAATTACACAACTCTGATAAAGTGGAAGGGGACTTCAGAACTTCGAACGCCATGCAAATATACCTCAAGTCTCCTGCGAATAGTTGAATCCGAGCAAATCTACTATATGCCGCTGGGACCAACTCCGGTATCTGCACAAGAAGTGCAGAGTATAGTATGAGTACAACCGACATCATGTACCCAGTAAGTGCCAAGCCTAACCTCAACGAATTAGTGACGAGGCTAAGGCAGGTCACTTACATTAACCTGTATGCAATAACAATAATAACAACAATAATAGAAATAAAATAGGTATCTCTTTTCAACGGTTGAAGCCAACTCGGCAGTCATAAATAATTATTATTTCAATCAGTTTCCATTGTGGCGTGCAACCCGATCCCACAATATATTCATATTCAATTATATTGCAGCGTACAACCTGATCCTAATATATCTTTTCAATCAATTCAGTTGTGACGTGCAACCCGCTCCCCCACTATATTCATTTCAATCAATTCTGTTGCGGCATGCAACCCGCTCCTCCAATATATTCATTTCAATCAATTCTGTTGCGGCATGCAACTTGCTCTTCCAATATATTCACTTTCACTTGCGTTGCGGCGTGCAACCCGCTCCTCCAATATATTCATTTACCAATTCTTATAAAAGAAATTACTCTAATAAAGGCAATAATTAATATAAAATTATGAGACAACAAGCATACAATAATTATGATTTATTAGAAATAAATTATGACAAGTAACAATTAATTGTGAAAATTAAGGATGCAATAAGCATTTTAATAATTAGTATGCTAAACGTCAAATGGCAATTAAGTCACATAAATCAAATAAGCATGTAGCAATTATAGCATGGACTCAAGGCATGATATTGAGCAAAGAACATGAGAGAAACAATTAATATAATAATTAATTCATGATTTAAAAGGATTTATGATTTTTCAAGTAATTATGCAAACAATTAATCTGACAATGTATAGACACTCATCACCATACGTCGTTCACATGCATTTCACATAACAAATAATTTAAGGGTTCTATTCCGACAAGTCAAGGTTTACCACGACACTTATCTCGCTTTGCAAATAAATTTCAAGATTTCAATACACCTTTGCCTCGCGAATTCGTGTCTGAAAGCTTCTAATCTAATCACAAACAGTTCAGCATACTCAACACGAATCGTATGAACTAATTCCATATGAAATTATAAATTTTCCGAATTAAAGTCCAAAATTTATTTTAAAAATCAACCGTGGGACCCACATCTCGAATCCTGAAAAACTCACAAAATTCGAACACCCATTGCGATACGAGTTCAACCATATAAAAATTGTCGAATTCCGACACGGATTGCCTTTCAACTCCTCAATTAAAGTCTTTGAAGATTTCTACTATTTTCAATCCAATATTTACCCATTTGAACTCAACAATCTTCCCACAAACCTTATTGGTAGAAGCATGTATAACTAATACTCTCACATCCAAGAATCATCTTACTAATTACCTATTTCTAGTTAGATTTCGAAATTGAAGGATTGGGGAAAGAAATTCTTACTTCTTTGAAGCTCTAGCAACCCTTTGATGCAATTATAAGGTTTGATTCAAGGCAGAGTAGTGAAATCCTTAGTCCTTCCTTTCCTCTCTCTAGAATCGCTTTCCCCTCTCTCTAAAACACCAGAAAATACCCAAAATCTGAATCCCTAAAACGAGTTAAATGAAATGAGGGTCGGGTTATAAAAACTCTCCAAATTTTCGGACTGGGCTACAGACCAGGCTAGGCACGCTCTATAGCGAGCTATAGACCAGGCTAGGCATGCTCTGTAGCGAGCTACAGACCATGCTAGGCACGCTCTGTAGAGCTACAGACCAGGCTACGCATGCTCTGTAGCGAGCTAAATACCAGGCTTCGCGAGGGATATTGCACGGTCTAGTGCGCTACAAACCTGGATTCGCGAGGGATATAGCACGGTCTAGCACGCTACAGACCTGGCTTTGCGAGGTTGAAATGATTCAACTCCCCTACGCACTGCTCAACCCAATGAGTCCAAAAATACAACATATTAGCCTACCTTGGCACCATGAAACCTTAAATTTTTTGGCAAAAGTTTACGGGGAATTACATTCTTCCCCGCTTAGGATCATTCGTCCTCGAATGAGAATTAGAGTCCGCCCCAAACACATGATATAACTTATCTCTTATTTCACCTATTTCAATCTCCCGAATATTTACTATCTCCCAAAATTTCCAAAGTTTTTGCCAGAGTTGTCTTTGTAACTGGGCTTATTCACCTGTCTGGGAATCCAAGAAACCAATCCTAACAACACATACTTAATCCAATTAACGTAACACAATATGAAAGCAATACTAACAGTGGCATCATAAGCAATATATTACTAGAAAAGGAATGCCATTAACATCAACTATTCTGGTGATACGTAACTCATAACAGGTAAGCTCTCAACATCTTCATAGAACACATAATTGAACGTTTAAATTAAAGATGACATTTTTAGGTCATCACATTCTCCACTTCTAAAACAAACATTCGTCCTCGAACGGAATTAGAGAAGTACCTGAGCTGGTGAAAATATGTGGATATTTGCTCTGTATGTCCGACTCAGACTTCCAGGTAGCTGCCTCAATCGGTTGACCTCTCCATCGTACCCGAACGGAAGGATAACTCTTAGACCTCAATTGACGGACCTGCCGAGCTAGAATAGCTACCGGCTCCTCCTCATAAGTCAAATCTTTGTCCAGTTGAGCTGAGATGAAGTCAAACACATGGGACTGATCACCATGATATTTTCGGAGCATGGATACATGGAACACCGAATGAACTACTGATAAACTAGGTGGTAGTGCAAGCCTGTAGGCTACTTCACCCACCTTTTCAAGAATTTCAAAGGGTCTGATATACCTAGGGCTCAATTTACCCTTCTTTCTGTATCTCATTACACCTTTCATAGGTGAAACTCGGAGAAATACTCTTTCTCCTGCAATGAATGCAACATCACGAACCTTACGGTCGGTATAACTCTTTTGCCTCGACTGAGTTGTGCGAAGTCAATCCTGAATAATCTTGACCTTATCCAAGGCATCCTATACCAAATCGGTACCCAACAACTGAGCCTCTCCCGGTTCAAACTATCCAATTGGCAAATGACATCGCCTCCAGTATAATGCTTCATATGGAGCTATCCGAATACTCGACTGGTAGTTGTCATTATAGGCAAACTCCGCAAGTGGCAAGAACTGATGCCAAGAACCTCCAAAGTCTATAACACAAGCGTGAAGCATATATTCCAATATTTGAATAGTGCGTTTTGGCTGTCCGTATGTCTGTTGATGAAATGTTGTACTCAACTCAACCCGCGTGCCTAACTCACATTGTACAACCCTCCAGAAGTGCGAGGTGAACTGTATACCTCGATCAGAAATGATAGACACTGGCACACCATGAAGGCGGACAATCTCGCGGATGTAAATATCTTTTAACCTCTCTGATGAATAGGTAACTGCTACTGGAATGAAATGTGCCGACTTGGTCAACTTGTCCACAATGACCCATACTGCGTTGAACTTTCTCTGATTCCGTGGGAGCCCAACAACAAAATCTATAGTGATACGCTCCCACTTCCACTCAGTAATTTCTAACTTCTGAAGCAAACCACTAGGTCTCTGATGCTCGTACTTAACTTGCTGACAATTCAGACACCAAGCTACATATGCAACTATATCCTTTTTCATTCTCCTCCACCAATAATGTTGCCGCAAATCTTGATACATTTTGGAGGCACCCGGATGAATAGAATACCGGGAACTGTGGGCCTCTTCAAGAATTAATTCACGAAGCCCATCCACATTAGGAACACAAATACGACCCTATATCCACAGAACTCCATCATCTCCCACATCAACCTTCTTGGCGCCACCGTGCCGCACTGTGTCCTTATGGACAAGCAAATAAGGATCATCATACTGTCGCTCTCTGATATGCTCATATAAGGAAGGCCGAGCGACTGTACAAGCTAGAACCCGACTGGGCTCTGAAACATCCAACCTCACAAACTGATTGGCCAAAGTCTGAACATCTGCAGCTAGCGGCCTCTTACCAACTGGAATATACGCAAGGCTGCCCATACTCACAGTTTTTCTACTCAAAGCATCGGCCACCACATTGGCCTTTCCAGGGTGATACAAAATGGTGATATCATAGTCTTTCAACACCTCCAACCATCTTCCATACCTCAAATTAAGATCTTTTTGTCTGAATAGATACTGTAGACTACGATGATCTGTGAATACTTCACATGACATGTCGTAGAGGTAGTATGTCAAAATCTTCAGCGCATGAACAATAGCTGCCAATTCTAAGTCATGAACTGGATATTTCTTCTCATGGACTTTCAACTACCGCGATGCATAAGCAATCATTCTCCCATCTTGTATTAATACTGCACCAAGTCCAGTACGAGATGCATCATAATACACTATGTTAGATCCTGAACCTGTGGGTAATACCAACACTGCCGATGTAGTCAAAGCGGTCCTGAGCTTCTGAAAGATCTCCTCACACTCTTCGGTCCACCTTAACGGGGCACTGTTCTGGGTCAATCTAGTCTTAATAGTTGTTAATAATCAATTATAGGATCGTCACTTAACTTCATGTTAACAAAAATCTCGTTTCAAACCTTTACAATACTAATAACGAGATGTGAGGCATGAAGACCTCATAATTATTTACTCGAATTAATGAGTCACATTTAATGCCACCTGGGAAGGCACCTACCTCGTAGGTTAAAACTCAATATTACAACATGCATTTGGCAAGTATGCACAGAGAATTTCATACAAAAATTTTCAAATAAGCCTAACAGGCATGACTCCTTATTAATATTATAGTACAAATTTAATTTCACGAGGGAGAATTTAAACACAAGATTTTTTATCACAAGGATCTCGTCCTTATATAACTTCCACCACAGCTCGTACCCCGGTTGAAACATATCAATTTATTTTAAAATGCGAGGATCTCGTCCTCAGTTCTGAATCACAAGTAATATGCACATCGTGCCAATCGAAACTTTCCATTTTATCCTTTTAAATACTTTCCGTTAAACAAAATCATAATACATAATGAACCCCATACCGGTAGGGCATATAATTCATAATTCGTAATTAATTATCCGGAAATGACATCAAAACTTACCGAAATGAGTACCAGAAAGCCACCTTTAGCCTCGCAGCTCTTATTAGTGACCAACACGGAATGATAGGCATAGTTATCTCCATAGAATCTCCCAACAGGAGTAAACACATAAGTAGATTATAGAATTACGAAACTCACTCATAAGTGGAGCACAATAGGATGACTCGTCTCGATACTCATAACCGAATCAAGTTAAGCAAATTATTCCTTTATATTAAATCGAGGTCGTACCTGTAATGACACCATCTGATGTAGCGACCTTAGCCATACCATAAAAAAACTATATCAATAGCTGGGCCTCCACCTCTAGAACGCCCTCTACCCGCCTATCCTCCACCCCTCGTATAGGTGGTGTAGTAACCACAATGGGGCACGTAGCCTAAATGCTTTGATGAAATATATCTCTCCCAAGTCTGGGACAATTTTCTCATGATGTGCCTAGTATCACCGTATTCATAAAAACCCTTTTGCAGGTTTGGCTGCTCATATTGAGTCTGTGCCAGATACCTGAAATAACCATTGTATGAAACTCATGTCGGTGGTGCATTATATGAACTTACTGGAGCACCCCGAGTAATCCGATGCGCGGACTGGGCTAGTCGACTGCTCGAGCCCCTGCCATAGTGATTTATACTTGAAGATTAGAATCCACTAAATCCTCCAGAATATCGAGACCTCTTGGTATCCTTAGTTTCCTTTTTCCTCACCCCGAGCACGTTCTAATATCTTGGCAATTTCTACCACTAGCGGAAATGAAGTATCATCCGATATCTCCCGAGTCGTACAAAATTTTACGATCATAATTGAGTCCTTTAATGAGTCTTTGGGCTCGCACTCTGGCTCTAGGAACCAAAGTAGAAGTATGAAGGGCTAACTTATTGAACCTGATGGCATATTTTGGCATCGTCATGGTGACCTGACGCAACCATTCAAACCCTATGCGCCACGCATTACGGAGAACTCGGGAAACGAACTATTTCAAAGGCATTTATGAGAACTGAGCCAAGTGGGCGGTGTTGCATTGGTTGGTCTTCGCTCTTCATAGGCTTGCCATGAACACCGGTGAAGATGACCAATTTCTGGTCTTCGCTCTCCTAAGGCCAATTTCTTCTTTTGTTATGCTGACTCAACACTGCTGAGCTGACCCATTTCTTAACATACTCTTCGCTTCGTCTTAGGGGTAACCCTTACCCTTATTTATATACAAATATCACAAAAGTAAAGCTCCATACAGACAAATCTTGGCACGAACCACATAGTCCAGAATCTTGTCAACCACTATACTTCCTTTGAAGCACCCCAAAATCCCCAACCGTGACGTCCACGCTAAGTAGACCTTATGTAAATTTAAAGTTGTTTCTCTAACTCCTTTGGTACTGAAGTATAGGATTATTAAGGAGGCGGACATACCGCAAGTCCCAACCTTATTCTCTACAAAATGTCAGGCCCTAAACATGTGTAAATATTTAGGGAACCTTTCAGCACCACATATATACATTTCATGCCAAAACTGATATAACACATGACCCCGCAATCCATCTATTGATAGTGGACTCCCCCACTCGGTGCGAAGTCATAGGTCACAACGTTCAATGATCCACAATATTATCATTCACAGCTCGTATAAATAAACCATATGCCAAGGTCCATTGCACCCCCTCCCCCCCCCCCCCC
>AWOL01S0008036.1:167546-181105 GCA_000715115.1 Nicotiana otophora | reverse complement strand
ACATGATTCGCTGGGTGATCTCTCAATACGTCCGCATCTTCAGTCGGAGCCACACGTTGAGGCACTATTTGAGCATCTCTGGCTCCCTCATAGTCCATCTGAGGCATTACAAACCATCGACGCATAACTGATATCGAGTGCGCAATGTCATACACTAGTGGATACAAAGGAATATGAGATATATGTTTCAAGCTAAATAAATGCCGCACGATAAGGAATGAAAGAAGTGAAATTATTCCTAAACTCTGTAACCTCTAGAAGATAAGTACATACGTCTCTGTATCGATCCTTAAGACTCTACTAAGCTTGCTCGTGACTCGTGAGACCTAGGTAACTGATAAAATACAATTTCAAGTATAAATTAAGCTGTTATTTAATATTGAATACTAATATTAATAATTTATTTGGAGGAAAGATCATATTTTATTTAAAAATTAAGCAGTTTGACAATTAAGGAGGAATGTGAGAAAAAGAAAAAAAAATGAATTTTGCATTATACAAATCAAGATCCATGACAAACAAAATGAAAATAAAGAAGAAGAAAAAGCTGGAGGCCAAGAAAGAAAGCCACGCTACTTTAGAGCAAGTGGGCATTTGCTAATGAGAATTTTGAAAGACAATGTTGTCAGAAAAAAATTTATATTTAACAATTGGAGTGGCAACTTGACAAATTGGATAAAGAAAGTTTTCTGACAAATTCAAAATAATAGGCAAGTTGCCAACTTGAAAAATAAGAAGTGTAACAATTCAGTGTATCGAAGCTCTATAAATAGCGCCATACGAAGCAACTTTGAGAGGGGAACGGGAGGAGCAAAGATATTTCATAAGTCATTTTCTTTCTTCTTCGTCTTCGGTTATTCAGTGTAGGAAATTACTCTAGTTTCCGTTTTTAATTAAATAGTGAGAATTATTCTTCTTGAATATTTCTTTCTATTTTCTTATTAATGGGCAAGAATATTTCTGTTGCTAGTACTAACTCCAGTATGGATTAACTCTTCTTGTGTTGGGAGAATGACGGATCTCTAATATTTCTATATATTAGTAGATATTATTCCTCAATTTCACATGCTTGAGATGAAGCTTTTCATTTAAATTTTATTTGCTTTATAGTTAGGTGTTATTTAATTTGTTAACATCTATCTATTTCGTACTACATATTAACTTCTTGCTAATCCTGTAATCGAAAGAGGCGGAAGAAGTAATATAGTTAATTTTGGTATTGATAGATATTAACTTTTAGTGACATCTAGCTCTTATATGTTAAAATTGATTCTACACTTATTTGTAATCGAAAGAGGCGGAAGAAGTAATATAGTTAATTTTGGTATTGATAGATATTAACTTTTAGTGACATCTAGCTCTTATATGTTAAAATTGATTCTACACTTATTTGTAATCGAAAGAGGCGGAAGAAGTAATATAGTTAATTTTGGTATTGATAGATATTAACTTTTAGTGACATCTAGCTCTTATATGTTAAAATTGATTCTACACTTATTTGTAATCGAAAGAGGCGGAAGAAGTAATATAGTTAATTTTGGTATTGATAGATATTAACTTTTAGTGACATCTAGCTCTTATATGTTAAAATTGATTCTACACTTATTTGTAATCGAAAGAGGGGAATATTGTAATAAGTTATAACAAGTGGGTTAACCGAAAGGGACTTACTAAACAAGAGCATGTTTTAGTTCAAGTACATATTTCTGGATCTTTAATATTAACATTTTAACGATTAATTTGTATAACCGAGAGGAGTGCAATTAATTGTTCAACTATAGTAATAATATATAAAGGTAATCGTGAGTGACATTTATACATTTATGAGACATAAAAATTGAAGATAAATATATCTACTATATAATAAAAATATAAAGAGAAGTCATGATCCCAACACCTTTTTATTATATTTATGAAAAACAAAATATTTTTATTGCGCCATTCATGCATTTTAAGTTAGTTAATTCACAACTCAACTTTTTCTAATTTTCTCAAATAATAATTAAAACAAGAAACGTCTGTAGAATAGATAAATCAATCTCTATGGGTTCGGCATCTTTCTATACTATTATTTGACAGAGTACGAGTTAGAATTTTACATACACCAAAAACTCGTCAAATATTTGGCGCTGTTGCCGGGGATTGGCAACATCTACTTCAGATTAATTGTTTTGATATTAATTTGAGAACTTACTATTATTATTATTATTATTATTATTATTATTATCATCATCATCATTATTATTATCATTATTATTATTATTATTATCATTATTATTATTATCATTATTATTATTATTATTGTTATCTTTATTATTATTATTATTATTATCATTATTATTATTATTATTATTATTATTATTATTATTATTATTATTATTATTATTATTATGTTGGTTACTAGTTTAACTATTGTTACTAGTAATGTCTTTCTAGTTTTCTCTTATTAACAATATTACTACTTACTATTTTTCGTATCGTTTTCTTTCTTCATCTTTTTAATTTTTATTTTACTCTACAGCATCATACTATTGTTTCTAGGATCAGCTAGCTCTTTTAATTAAAAATTAAATAAATAAATTGCTTTAAGGATTTCAGATAGTTTATGACCCGCTCTTCTACAAAAGAGTTGGCGAATTACGACCCAGAAATTGAAAAATATCTTCCATTGCGCAGGAAAGGACAAACATCATCACCTCAAAGTATAACTTGTGAAGAAATGCAGAATGAAGAATTTAACAATAACCAACTTCCACCACATCAAGTGGAAGAACAATTCGATGAGGTGGCTCCACGACGTGAAAGAATACTCAGAGATTATGCAAGGCCAGATCATTTTGAAATAGCATCAAGTGTGAGGAGACCACCAATTGCAGCAAACAACTTTAAAATTTGCACAGGCTTGATTCAAACCATTCAACAGTCATGTCAGTTTACTGGTGATGCGAGTGAAGATCCTCACACCCATCTAATTGATTTTCTTGAATTAGTTGAAACTTGCAGGTATAATGGAGTCACAACAGACGCTATCAGGTTGCGACATTTTCCTTTTTCATTGAAAGGTGAAGCTAAAATATGGTTGCGAAGTCATCCAGAAGGCTCAATCACTACATGGGACCAAATGACTCAGAAATTTCTTAATAAATATTTTTCACATGCAAAAACATTTAAAATGAAGCAAGAAATCAATAATTTTGTGCAGACAGATATTGAATCTGTATATCAAGTATGGGAACGATTAAAAGCAATGTTAAGAAAATGTCATGACCCAAAATTTCACCTATCGTGATGGTGCCGATAACCTCTAATAAATCACAATTGTCACGACCCAAATCCATAAAGGTCGTGATGGCGCCTGTCACGACCCAATTTCCCCTTCCGTGCGACGTCCTAACCGCACCTAGTTTCTATAACTAGGTAAGCCTAACATGTTTTGCGAAATAATGAAATAAAAATATAAATTTAACCAACTATTCAAAAATACACAACAATCCCAAAACTCGGAACATCGTGAACACAAACTACACCAGGAAAAATCTAGTGTTTCTATACATCAGAGTCTATCAAAAGAAAATACAGAAGATAATGGATATGAGGAAGAGTAGAAAGGGGACTCCGAGGTCTGCGAACGCGGTAGATATACCTTGAACTCTTTAACGCTGTCCTGGCTCACTGGTAGTGTGGCTGATAAGGAGCACCTGGATCTGCACACAAAAAACATGTGTAGAAGAGTAGCATGGGTACACCACAATCGGCATCTAGTAAGTGTCAAGCCTAACCTCGGTAGAGTAGTGATGAGATCAGGTCCGGGCCCTACTGGAATATGAAAATAAAGTAAGGCAAGAATAAAATATCGTAGTAAAATAAAGACTGAAATTTAACAAGAAAGAATTCATAGAAGGTAACATCTCAATACACAGAAATACAATAGGGGATCTCCCGAGATACCCTCTCGTAGTCCCAAATGTAAATGTGCAGGGGGATCTTCCGGAATACCGTTCCATAGTCCCAAAGTAAATATGCAAGACAGGGAGAATCTCCCGTAATACCGTTTCGTAGACCCAAAGTAAATATGCAGTACATGGGGATCTCCCGGAATACCGTTTTGTAGTCCCAAAGTAAATATGCAGTATAGGAAGATCTCCCGGAATACCGTTTCGTAGTCCCAAAGTAAATATGCAGTACAAGGGGATCTTCCGGAATACCGTTTCGTAGTCCTAAAGTACATATGAAGCGCAAATAATAGAAATACAACTACACCACGAAATCTTACGATTTAGACTAAGTACCAGTCAAGGAAGAAGCAGGAAATTCACTAAGCATGCTGCACAGAATTCATATAAGCAGTTAAGACACATAGACATACTGTATTAGACTAAACATGATAGCTACACATATTGGAATAACTCAATTAAGAATGAAAATAAATTAATACTCAATAAAAATGGTATAACTCAAAATAAAAGGAAAACAGGTTGTTGCTCAGTAAGAAAATCGGGTTTTTTCGCAACTAGCCCGTGTACGTACTCGTCACCTCACGTACACGGCGCTCACATTTCACAATAGTTCCAAATATTAGGGGGATTTCTGCCGCACAAAGTTAGGCAAGACACTTACCTCGAACCAAGCTCAAGCAATCGGTCACAATGCCTTTCCCACGAATATCCGACTTCGAATGGCCCAAATCTTGCCAAAAGTAATTACATATCATAAATACAACCATAATAGACTCATCTAATTAATGAAATCAATACTTTAATAAAAGTCCGAAATTCGTCCTAAAAAGTCGACTCAAGCCCACGTCTCGGAATCGGGTAAAAGTCATAAAATCCGAAAGCCCATTCACTCACGAGTCTAACCATATCAAATTTAAAAACAACCGACACCAAATGGTCCTTCAAATCCATAAATCAAACTTTCCAAATCCCTAGCCTACAACTCCCAATTTTCACCTTAAATACACACTAACTAGGTAGGAAAATAAATGAGGAAGCAAGATTATTGATCAAAAATAAGCACAAGGGATTTACCTCAAGAAACCCCTCAAAAATGCTCTCAAGAAATCGCCAAATCCGAGCTCAAAATGTTGAAAATGAGCAAAAATCGCAAACCTTTGCATTCAAGTGTTCTGTCCAGACATTTCGCACCTGCGAACTCTGTGTCACATCTGCGACTATCGCAGGTGCGGAAATGCATCGCACCTGCGGCTCCCCTTCGCACCTGCGCCCAGCTGCCTGCATCTGCGACTCTCGCAGGTGCTTGAAAATCTTCACACGTGCGGTTCCTGCCCAACTCCTTCTTCGCCGCATCTATGGCTCCTCCTTCGCACATGCGATCCTGCACCTGCGGTCTCCCCTCCGCAGGTGCGAAAATACCATAAACCAGAAAATCTTCAACAACTAGCCTAAGTCCAAATTCAATCCGTTAAGCATCCGCAACACACCCGAGGCCCCCGGAATTTCAACCAAACATACCAAAAAGTCCTAAAACAACATACAAACTTAGTCGAGTCCTCAAACCACATCAAACAATGCTAAAATCACAAATCACCCTCTGATTCAAACTTAATGAACTTGAAACTATAAACTTCTACAACCGATGCCGAAACCTATCAAATCACGTCCGATTGACCTCAAATTTTGCACACACTTCATAATTAACATTACGAACCTACTCCAACTTCCGGAATCGAAATCCAACCCCGATATCAAAAAGTCCACTACCGGTCAAAATCTCAAAAAATTTGACTTTCACCATTTCAAGCCTAAATAAGCTACGGACCTCCAAAACACAATCCGGACATGCCCCTAAGTCCAAAATCACCTAACAGAGCTAATAGAACTGACAGAATTCCATTCCGTAGTCATCTTCACACGGTTCCGACTACGGTCCAAATCCTAAGGCTTAAACCTCCATTTAGGGACTAAGTGTCCCAAAACACTCCAAAAGCAAAAACAAAACCTCGGGCAAGTCACAATAGCAGAAATAGATATGGGAGAAGCAGTAAATAGGGGATCTGGTCTATTGCTCTTAAAATGACTGGCCGAGTCGTTACATCATCCCCCTCTTAAAACAATCGTCCTTCCTCGAATGAGCATAGAGACATACCTGAAGTTGTGAAAAGATGAGGATAACGGCTGCGCATATCCTGTTCTGTCTCCCAAGTAGCCCCCTCGACCGGTTGTCCCCTCCACTGAACCTTCACGGAAGCAATGTTCTTTGACCTTAGCTTTCTGACCTGCCTGTCTAAAATAGCCACTGGCTCTTCAACATAAGATAGATCCTTGTCCAATTGGACTGAGATGAAATCTAATACGTGAGCCGGATCACCGTGATACTTTCAGAGCATCAAAACATGAAATACCGGATGAACTCCTGCTAGACTGGGAGGTAAGGCAAGCTCATAATCAACCTCCCCAACACGCCACAACACCTTAAAAGGACCAATGAACCTTGGGCTCAGCTTGCCGTTCTTTCCGAAACTCATAATGCCCTTCATTGGCAAAACCCGGAGCAAGTCCCGCTCTCCAACCATGAATGCAACTTCGCGAACCTTTCGATCTGCGTTACTCTTGTGTCTGGACTAGGCTGTGCAAAGTCTATCCTGAATCACCTTAACCTTTTCCAAGACATCCTGAACCAAGTCCGTACCCAATAATCTGGCCTCGTCCGGCTCGAACCAGCTCACTGGGGACCGACACCGCCTACCATACAAAGCCTCATATGGTGCCATCTGAATGCTGGACTGATAACAGTTGTTTTAGGAAAACTCCGCAAGTGGCAAGAACTGGTCCCAAGCACCCCCAAATCTATTACACAAGTGCGGAGCATATCCTTTAGTCTCTGAATAATGCGCTCGGACTGTCCGTCCGTCTGAGGGTGAAATGATGTGCTCAACTCAACCCGAGTACCCAACTCATGCTGTATACCTCTCCAGAACCGTGATGTAAACAGCGTACCCCAGTGAGAGATAAGAGATACCGGTACGCCATGAAGCCTGACGATCTCACGGATGTAGATTCGAACTAGCTACTCGAAAGAATAGGTAGTCATCACAGGAATGAAATGAGCCGACTTGGTCAGCCTATCCACAATCACCCAAACTACATCAAACCTCCGCTGAGTCCGTGGGAGTCCAACAATGAAATCCATAGTGATCTGCTCCTATTTCCATTCTGGAATCTCTAATTTCTGAAGCAACCCACCTGGTCGCTGATGGTCATACTTCACCTGCTGGCAATTTAGGCACCGAGCCACATACTCCACTATGTCCTTCTTCATTCTCCTCCACCAGTAATGCTGCCTCAAGTCTTGATACATCTTTGCAGCACCCGGATGAATAGAGTACCACGAAGTGTGAGCCTCCGGAAGAATCAACTCACGCAAACCATCTACATTGGGCACACATAGCCTGCCCTGTATCCTCAATGCACCATCATCTCCAATAGTGACCTCCTTAGCATCACCGTGCTGGACCGTGTCCTTAAGGACAAGCAGATGGGGGTCATCATACTGACGCTCCCTGATACGATCATAAAGAGAAGAGTGAGAGACCACACAAGCCAATACTCGACTCGACTCATAGATATCTAATCTCATAAACTGGTTGGCTAAGGCCTGAACATCCAATTCCATGGGCCTCTCTGCTACTGGTAGATATGCTAAGCTCCCCAAACTCTCTGCCCGACGACTCAAAGCATCAACCCCCATATTGGCCTTACCAAGGTGGTACAAAATGGTGATATCATAATCTTTAAGCAGCTCCAACCACCTCCTCTGACGCAAATTAAGATCCTTCTGCTTGAACAGATGCTACAAACTCCAGTGATCGGTGTAAATCTCACAAGGAACACCGTACAAATAATGCCGCCAAATCTTCAAGGCATGAACAATAGCTGCTAACTCAAGGTTGTGGACAGGATAATTCTTTTCATGCACCTTCAGTTGTGTGGATACGTAGGCAATCACCTTACCGTCCTGCATTAACACCACGCCGAGACCAATCCACGAGGCATCACAATATACAATATAAGATCCAGAACTTGTAGGCAATACCAATATTGGGGCTGTAGTCAAAGCTGTCTTGAGCTTCTGAAAGCTCTCCTCACATTCCTCTGTCCACCTAAATGGAGCACCCTTCTGGGTCAGCCTGGTCATAGGTGCTGCAATAGATGAGAAACCCTCTACAAATCGGCGGTGATACCCCGCCAAACCAAGAAAACTCTAGATCTTTATAGCTGAAGACAGTCTAGGCCAACTTTGCACTGCTTCAATCTTCTTCGGATCCACCTGGATCCCCTTACTCGATACTATATGACCCAACAATGCCACTGAGTCTAGCCAAAACTCACATTGAAAATTTTGCATATAACTTCTTTTCTCTTAAGATCTGAAGCGCAGTCCTCAGGTGCTGCTCATGATCCTCCCGACTCCGGGAGTATACCAGAATGTCGTCAATAAACACAATGATGAATGAGTCAAGATAAGGCTGGAACACACTGTGCATCAAGTGCATAAAAGCTGTTGGGGCATTTGTCAGCCCAAACGACAAAACAAGAAACTCATAGTGACCATATCTGGTCGTGAAAGTAGTTTTCGGGATATCTGGTTCCCGAATCTTCAACTGGTGATACCCCGAACATAAGTCAATGTTGGAAAACACTCTGGAACCGTGTAACTGATCGAATAAGTCATCAATACGAGGCAATGTATACTTTTTCTTCACTGTGACTTTGTTCAACTGGCGGTAATCAATACACATCCGCATAGAAGCATCCTTCTTCTTCACAAATAAGATAGCAGCACCACAAGTTGATACACTTGGCCAAATGAAGCTCTTATGAAGCAACTCCTGTAACTGCTCCTTCAACTCAGGAGGAGCCATACGATATGGAGGAATAGAGATAGGCTGAGTGTCCGGCAACAAATTAATGCCAAAATCAATATCTCTGTCGGGCGGCATGCCCGAAAGATCCGCTGGAAACACATATGGAAAGTCCCTCACTACTGGAACTGACTCCACTGTAGGGGTATTAATACTGACGTCTCTCACATAAGCTAGATACGTGTCACACACCTTCTCAACCATTCATTGAGCTTTAAGAAATGAAATAACTTTGGTGGGAGTAGACACATAAATAGGGGAACTCAAAGAATCCCGAGATACGCCCAAATACGGGGCAAAATAAGAGGACACATAATAATATGTAGAGCCTGGGTCAAATAATACCGATGCATCTCTATGACAGACTGGAACAATACCTGTAATGATAGAATCAGAAGCAACTGCCTCTATACGAGCAGGAAGTGCATAATATCTGGTCTGGCCTCCCCCTCTAGGGTGACCTCTACCTCCCTGACCTCCACCTCGGGCTCGCTGAGCAGGTGGGGTGGCAGCTGGCGCTGTAATCATAGCCTGAGGACCTAGTGGAGCACGTTGTGGATGAGAAGTCTGTGGAGGTTCACCCCTCCTAATCATGGGGCAATCCCTCACCAAATGGCGTGTGTCACCATATTCAAAATAAGCTCTGGGAGGGCATGGCTGTTGTCACTAGCTCGGGCCAGGTCTGCTGGACTGGCCGCTAGGAATACCCCGTGTAGGAGACACACTAGATACTGGCGGTGCATAATAAGGCTCTTGTGGTCTAGAAGGAGCTGAAACACCGCTGGCGGCTGGAAAAGCTGAATGAATGGGGCGGCTCCCACAACCCCTACCATGGCGAGCTGCTGGGGCATGAGCTCCAGAATAATAACTAGCGTCTCGAGACCTCTTGGTCTCTCTCTCCTCCCTATATCGGGCAAGCATGCTCTCCAATCGCCTGGCAATACTCACAACCTTATGATAAGAAATATCCATCTCCAACTCCTTGGCCATACTAATCCAGATACTAGGGTGGAGTCCCTCGATAAACCGTCGAACCCTCTCTCGAACTGTGGCAACCAAGGCCGGTGCATGTCGGGCCAAATCACTGAAGCGAACTGCATACTCTAACACATTCATAGCACCCTGGCACAACTGCTCAAACTCCGCACGCCATGAGTCCCTAAGTCTCTGAGGGACATACTCTCTCAAAAACATGTCTGAGAACTGAGTCCATGTAAATGAAACTGCCTCATCCGGAATACTCATCTCATAGGCATGCCACCACTGATAGGCTGCTCCTCTATGTTGGAATGTAGTAAAAGAAACACCGCTCGTATCCGCTATGCCCATAGTACGGAGAATACGATGACACTTCTCTAGAAAACCCTGAGCGTCATCTGTAGCCAATCCGTTGAAGGTAGGTGGGTGGTACTTCTTTTACCTTTCAAGTCTAAGCTGATCCACCTGAGAAGCTGCTACCCTAACCTCGGGCTGAGCTAGAGCTACCGGCTGCATTGGTACAATCTCTGGAACCTGGTCGACCTGAACTCGCTGCTTTGGGGTACCTGTGACAGGAGTCTGTACTCCACCCCCGGCCTGAGATGTGGCACGAGTAAGTGGAATCAATCGAGCCTGAGCTAAGGTGCTGAACATGCTCCGAAACTGGGCTAGTCTCCTGGAGGGATGAAACAACAACAAGTATCTCATGTGTCTGCCCTCCAGCTGGAGCTACTGGGGGATCCTTTATAGCAGCTCGTGCGGGTGCTCTGGATGCACAATGTGGTTGTCCTCGGCCTCTCGCGGCTCTAGCAGGGGGTGCAGTGTGCCTGGTCATTAGATCCGCTTGTACGTGTCCTCACCATCTGTGAGAGAATAGAATATAGAAGTTTAGAATTTGTTTTTTGAAGTCAACAATTTTCGCACGACAAGGAATCAAAGTAGTGAAATTTTCCTAACAGTTCCATAGCCTCCCGAAGATAAGTACAGATGTCTCCGTACCGATCGGCGAGACTCTAATAAATCAGCTTGTGACTCACGACACCTCAGAACCTACTATTCAAAAAGACACAACAATCCCAAAACCCGGAACATCGTGAATCACAAACTACATCAGGAAAAGTCTAGTGTCTCTATACATCAGAGTCTATCAAAAGAAAATACATAAGATAATGGACATGAGGAAGAGTAGAAAGGGGACTCCGAGGTCTGCGGATGCGGCATATATACATTGAAGTCTCCAAAGCTGTCCCGACTCACTGATAGTGCGGCTGATAAGGAGCACTTGGATCTGCACACGAAAAACATGTGCAGAAGAGTAGCATGAGTACACCACAATCGGTACCTAGTAAGTGCCAAGCCTAACCTTGGTAGAGTAGTGACGAGGTCAGGTCCGGGCCCTACTGGAATATGGTAATAAAGCAAGGCAAGAATGAAATATCGCAGTAAAATAAAGACTGAAATTTAACAAGAAAGAATTCATAGAAGGTAACAGCTCAATACACAGAAATACAACAGGGGATCTCCCGAGATACCGTCTCGTAGTCCCAAACGTAAATGTGCAGGGGGATCTCCCGGAATACCGTTCCGTAGTTCCAAAGTAAATATACAAGATAGGGGGAATCTCTCGAAATACTGTTCCGTAGTCCCAAAGTAAATATGCAGTATAAGGGGATCTCCCGGATTACCGTTCCGTAGTCCAAAAGTAAATATGCAGTACAAGGGGATCTCCCGGAATACCGTTCCATAGTCCCAAAGTAAATATGCAGTACAGGAGGATCTCCCGGAATACCGTTCCGTAGTGCCAAAGTAAATATGCAGTACAGGGGGATCTTCCATAATACCGTTCCGTAGTCCCAAAGTAAATATGTAACGCAAATAATAGAAATACAAATACATCACGAAATCGTACAATTTAGACTAAGTACCAGTCAAGGAAGAAGCATGAAATTGACTAAGCATGCTGCACAGAGTTCACATAAGCAGTTAAGACACGTAGACATGCAGTATTAGACTAAACATGATAGCTACACATATTGGAATAACTCAATTAAGAATGAAAATAGATTAATACTCATTAAAAATGGTATAACTCAAAATAAAAGGAAAACAGGTTGCTTCTCAGTAAGAAAATTGGGGTTTTCCACAACTAGACCGTGTACGTACTCGTCACCTCACGTACACGGCGCTCACATATTACAATAGTTCCAAATCTTAGGGGGATTTTCCCCTCACAAAGTTAGGCAAGCCACTTCCTCGAACCATGCTCAATCAATCGGTCACAATGCCTTTCCCACGAATACCAGGCCCGAATGGCCCAAATCTAGCCAAAAGCAATTACATATCATAAATACAACCATAATAGACTCATCTAATTAATGAAATCAATAGTTTAACAAAATTCTGAAATTCGTCCAAAGAAGTCGACCCGGGCCCGCATATCGGAATCGAATAAAAGTTACAAAATCCGAAAGCCCATTCACTCACGAGTCTAACCATATCAAATTTACAAAAATCCGACACCAAATGGTCCTTCAAACAATGCTAAAATTACAAATCACCCTCGGTTTCAAACTTAATGAACTTGAAACTATAAACTTCTACAACCGATGCCGAAACCTATCAAATCACGTCCGATTGACCTCTAATTTTGCACACAAGTCATAATTAACATTACGGACCTATGCCAACTTCTGGAATCTGA
Source organism: Nicotiana otophora (assembly GCA_000715115.1). Classification (NCBI taxonomy): domain Eukaryota; kingdom Viridiplantae; phylum Streptophyta; class Magnoliopsida; order Solanales; family Solanaceae; genus Nicotiana; species Nicotiana otophora. Next base: position 168,542 of record AWOL01S0008036.1, on the reverse strand, counting down.
ATCCGACCCCGATATCAAAAACTCCACTATCGGTCAAAATATCCAAAAAATTGACTTTCTCCATTTCAAGCCTAAATAAACTACGGACCTCCAAAACACAATCCGGACATGCCCCTAAGTCCAAAATCACCTAACAGAGCTAACAGAACCAACGAAATTCCATTTCGGAGTCGTTTTCATACAGCTCCGACTACAGTCCAAATCTTAAGGCTTAAACTTTCATTTAGGGACTAAGTATACCAAAACACTCCAAAAACTAAAACAAAACCTCCATGCAAGTTACAATAGCAGAAATAGATATAGGAGAAGCAGTAAATAGGGGATCAGGGATATTACTCTCAAAACGACCGTCCGGGTCGTTATAGCGCCGGACCCTACTGTCAGGCAAGCCAACAATAATTACTTAATTGAGTTCTCATTTTATTATTTTTGAAATCATATTTTTTCTTCAATTTAAATAGTAAAGAATGGTAATTTACAGAGTAAATAATAATACTTTTAACAAATTCAATATAGAACAACCCATAATCATCCCAAAACCCAGTGTCACAAGTGCATGGGCATTAACTAGGAATATAAAATAAAAATACAGCAGCTGCCTGGAATACAAATTGGATAGGAAAAATGTAAATACTCTGAAGGAGACTCTGTTGACTACGGGTCGACAAATGGAATGCAGCTCACCTAGGTCCCCGCATGTATACACGCCTATGCTCTCACATGGCCCCTAGACATATATATACCTGCACAAAAATATACAGCAAGTGTAGTATGAGTACACAAGCAACGTGTACCCAGTAAGTATCTAGCCTAACCCCAGAAAAGTAGTGACGATGGGTCGACATCGACCCCTACTAGTGGTCCAATAAGGCAAGTACAGTAAGCAGTAAAACAGATATGGGGCAGAATAAATACGCGAATTAAACAAATATAAATATGTGGTACAATCTTTCTCTCAACAATAAACTGAACCCTCGATTAGCAGTCACCTCCTCC
>AWOL01S0008036.1:151086-166281 GCA_000715115.1 Nicotiana otophora | reverse complement strand
GTGTGTATATATATATATATAAAGGACCTCACCAGATGGGTCATCATAATTCAAATTAGGAAAACTCCCAGATACACTGGCCCTTGGTCCAATTAGTACGCACGATTCCCTAAAAGGATTTTTATAGAAATGTCGAGGCGTACGGCCCGATCCCATCATAATCTATTATATAACTATAGATAAATCTATTATATATATTGTTGAGACGAACGACCCGCTCCTATAAGGGTGTGGTACATAATCCTGCCGAGGCGAATGACCCGATCCCATAAGAGTGTGGTACAAAATCCTGCCGAGGCGAACGGCCCGATTGCATGAGGGTGTGGTACATAATCCTGTTGAGGCGAACGGCCCGATCCCATAAAGTGTGCGCACTACCAAGGGTCGAACGGCACGAACCATAGATGTATCTATCCTGCCGAGGCGAACGACCTGCTCCCATGAGAATAAGAAAGCTTCGACGGGTCCTTGACCCCACTCACGAAGGAACATGTGAGTTTTAGGAAAGCTTTGGGGAAAGCCCTTCAATGAGAACGGGTAACGCGGGGGAAATTCGTAAGAGGAGTACAATTATTCCGTGACAAGCAATAAAGTTCATCCGATCTCTACAATAACGAGTCTACCGCTCTACACAAGTCTAGTCTCAAATTTTAACATGTAATAAGGAACCTAATAGGAAAGAGACAACTCAAATAGTACAGTTATAGCATGGCATGAACCTGAGTCTACCCGGACAATAACATGAATATAGCTACGTATGGACTCTCGCAGTCAAATATATAATTTATTCTCAATTTCATGCCCAAATTCGTGGTCAAAATCCAAAAATTCCTACTAATTTCCATATTTAAATCCATATATAAACCAAGTACTTAACTTGCAATAGGTGGGAATCACTTACCTTGTATTGGATGGCAAAACTACTCCCTTGAAGAGCTCCAAAAACCGCCCAAGTCGTGTGGAAAATAGGTGAAATGAACCTAAACCCAGTTTTAAAACATTCTGTCTAGCCACGATTTCTGCTTCTGCAGCTAGCCAACCGCATCTGCGGCTCCGCATCTACGGAAATAACCTCGCAGATGCACCTTTCCCCCTTAGCTGGCTTGTCCGCTTCTACGATCAGAGGCTCGCTTCTGCGAGATCACTCCTGCAGTGCATGCGCCACACCTGCGACTTCTGGGCTCCCAACATTTGGCCACTTCTGCGAGCTTTGGGCTCGCTTCTGCGAGCTCGCACCTGCGGCTAGCCCTCCGCAGGTGCGGTTACACCAGAAGCCTGGTGCAACAACTACTCTTCAAAAATCCAAACTTGATCCGTTTACCGTCTGGAATCCACCTAAGGCCCTCGGAACCTCAACCAAATATACCAACACGTCCCAAAACACATTATGAACTTCGTTGAGGCCTGAAATCACGCCAAACAACATCGAAACTACGAATTACCCTATAATTCAAACTTAATGAATTTTGAAATTCCAAACTTCTACGATTGATGCCGAAACCTATCAAATCAAGTCAGATTGACCTCAAATTTTGCACATAAATCATAATTGACATTACGGACCTAATCCAACAATCGGAATTGGAATTCGACCACGATATCAAAAAGTCCACTTCAGGTCAAACTTCTCAAAAACATTCAAAGTTCCAGCTTTCGCTAAAAGACCCTGAAATGACCTACGGACCTCGAAATCCACATCCGGACGCGCTCCCAATACCAGATTCATCATATGGAGCTATTCTCAGACTCAGAAATCCCAAATGGACATCGATACCATTGAAATGCTCTCCAACCCAAATTTATGAAATCCTTCCAAAATGCCAACTTTCACAATAGGCGCTGAAACGTTCCCGGGTCATCCAAAACCCTATCCGGACATACGCCCAAGTCTAAAATCATCATACAAACCTGTTGGAGCCTTCAAATCTCGATTCTGTGGTCGTTTACTCAAAAATCACCCTTTAATCAATTCCTCCAACTTTAAACTTCCGAAATAAGAATTTCCTTTCCAAATCAACTCTGAACTTCCCGAAATTAAATTCCGACCACGCGTACAAGTCATAATACCTGAAGTGAAGCTTTCCAGGGTCTCAAACTGGTGAATGACGCACTAGAGGTCAAAACGACCAGTCGGGTCGTTACACTCTCTCCCACTTAAACATACATTCGTCCGCGAACGTGCTTAGAACTGCTCTGGAGTTGTCTGAAATCGTAGTTTAACACCTCGTGCACCTACCCGTGCTACCATAACCCAGTTGAGCACATTTTCTTGAGCAAACCTGAAAATCCTCCCTTTAATCTAGTCAAATAAGCCTTAGAGCCAAATTCCAACATCTGAAATCCTCTACCAGGTCTGCTTCCAGTATACGAACCCTGTATTAATTACTACACAATGCACCAGTACATGTTTTTATACCTTCGCGGAATCCACACCATGCACCGCATAATTCACTTGACCATAATAACATCCCTTAATAACAACAACCGAAATCCCACGAATCCGATGCTCAGAACACACCTCATACCCATATAAGTCCTATTCCAACTCTTGCAGTACTGCCACGACAGTGAAGATGTGTAGAACTCATAACCACCTGCCAAATCACAATTTATAGAGTCTCTCCCCGCGACAAGAACCATTACCTCATTTTGGACTGAATAACAATATTTACTCTTTAATATGCTTCATATATATCTGATTGCACTGATCCCAAGTCCAATAATCTCGTCTCACCCAGTACAAGCCGCTCAGGTAATAAGCCACCTCAGACACTGTTAAAGATCTCGTATGATGCCACAATGTGCCAACAAGCTACAGACTCGAAGGCGATACATAAGGAAAAACGAACTCTGGAAAGAACTACTCAACCCACTTAACTAATTAAACAACCGAAAGAATGTTATGAACCTTCCTCAGGAAATGAGAAGCAAAACACGCAATAATAGATATGGGAAATTATACTCAATAACACATTGTTGTGGCGTGCAACCCGATACACACATGATACCATTGCGGCGTGCAACCCGATCCAACCATAATACCCGTGGAGGCGTGCCACCCGATCCGCATATAATAATCTAATGACGACACACATTGAATCGTAATGCTCATACACACGAAATGCCTGAATATCAACAATAAGCACGCCAAGTGCATAATAAATATCCTGGGGAGACGGGTAGCATCACGCGCTACAAAACTCAAGCACCACTAAGCTGCAATGTATGATTTGCATCTCGAGAGTCATCTTGCTCACACCATACCACAAACTATATGAAATTTCAATACGAGTGCGAATAATCAAACTGTCTCACAGCCCACATGGCACAATAGAGTATTACATGAAATAGTTGACGACAGAAATAACATCCAAGGCCCGAAGACCCTTCCGAAAACAACGCTATGCTGAGATGAGCACATCCGGCCTGATCTAGAGCCCACATTCACATTTAGATCCATCCACGGACCTCAAACCAATTCTGATCATACCATGCTTGGCTAAATAGCCTCTCGGGGACTCAAAATGACCTATTCATGACACATAAGAACAACTGTCAAATCCGGAACAAACTTCCATATTCCATAACCAAATGAACCGAGCCCCATTCAGGCATAAATTCTCACATTAGTGATAGTACCATGATCTCTATACTTGGTTTGAAATCTTTAATCAATCAAGTGACTACATGTCACACTTATACAATCTTTTCGTGGGATACATTCCCACGACCCGCTGCCTCAGATAACAAGTTTGTACATCCATACGACCGGTCACACTAATGTTGTAAAGCAAATCAAGAAGCCATAAATTAGTACACAAAGCCTCTTACACAGGACACCAATATCAGGTGACGCTAAAGACAATACCAGCTTACTCTAAACATCTGAATTTTTCCCTGATCATCCGAGCTTGTGATATTCTTGTCAATACCAAACCGCAACCTTGATCCTCAGTTTCCAATTTCCCATGCGGCTCGCTGCACCTAACATGCCAACACGTGAGAGTACCAGAATTCCTTAATAACCCTTGATCCACAAATAGGATAAACACTTCATCATATAAAAACCTTTTACTTAGCTCATTTCGGAAGAACCAATGCAACACGCAACCTAATTCCCAAACCGCAGCAAATACAACCTCATGTCGTAATCTAAACTGCTATAACTCTTCCAAAAATCCCTTTACATAACAAAGCCATACGAGTCGAATACCTCCCAAATCAACCAAGTTATGGTGGTGCTCAAGCCTAAGTGTGCAACCACAACTACATGTATAACTTTACGCTGGAGAAATTGGCCACTGCCATAACCGTGTTGATTCAACCATTACCAACCGAGCCACTTCTTCTAATTTACTCGTGATATGCCCTAGAAATAATGATATCTTCATTCAAAACATCATGAACCCAAACACGCACTCATCCTGAGTGACTTTATTTCATGAGACCACGTTGTCTCCAAAACCCACGAACCATCTCATACCATCCTTATGCGCATATTCGCATCTTCAACTGGTACATCCATTCTGAAAATGCTTCCATGAATCTGAAGTTATTTTCTCCCATTCCTCCGATACTGCACCGCAGACTGTAGACAATATAGGATATTCCAAGTCCCCTTTTCCATAATCCGCTGCCAAAACTCGATACTTAACCATACCACAGACTAGAAATCCTTAGGCACCACACTTTGAATTTCTAAAGAGAGTCACCCACTCTGACTTGTTCCCAATTATTATCAAACTCCAAGGCCCTGCTAGCACATGAACACTTTCTCAATGAAGCAACCGACTGAATTCCTTTCCTTGCACATCACATCTACACGAAGCATAAACTCCGAGTCTTCCCAAAGCTTGAACACGAATCGACAAGGCCAAATATAGCACACATTCCCCCCAACTTTACTCCAATTCACCACTGATGTTTCCTTTCCTTAGTCGTAATAACCCACCAATACACTGATAACCAAAATTCGCACAAGTTGACAACTATGAAATCCAATTATAGATGGTGGGGCTCTCCCACTTAGCTTGAAGCTACAATTACATAATCTTAGGACCCGCCAAGGTTCCTTCTTCCCTATTGGCATCAGCTAAAAGTCTAACAACGCATTCCAAACTCGAAGTCATGTTACATCTAAATAAAATCCATGGTCCTAGTCACTGCCCATCACGATTCCCAAATTGCTCTAAGCCTCCCTCAAGGCATGTGGCCATCTAACCACGGAACCCATATGCCATTATACCACTCTCCCACTTTGGTAAAACCCTCTCCCTTAGGCAACTCCTCGACTTCTACTTTTCACACTTGACCTCCTAACAATTCAACCACCGCAAGACAACTCCTGCATGTCCTTCCTCATCCTTCACTGCCCCATTTGTTGCTCTAAACCCCAATCCATTTCTGTAACATTTGATCACATGAGTCTCCACCAACTCTAAACCTCTTAGAAGATAATCTATCTCAAGCCATCAATACTAGAAGTACCAGTACGATTACGAAATAGCTACACTCCGTTATCTCTGACCACCGCATCTCAGGAACCATTTCACAACACCCTGTCCCGACAGAAAATTGAAGAAGACCATAACATCAGCGAACCTTAACGCATTCAACACGTATGACGACACCACATCACAGATGAAAATTCCACCACGCTCAAAATTACCAAGTCTCGTGACTCCATCAACCCAAACCTGAACATGCTCAGTCTGATTGCCTTTTCTCCGCCTGAAATAAAATACTGAATATCTGAATCATGCACTGAGTAAAACCTCCTTTCAAGTTATTCACTGCCTCGACGCATAGGCAAGCGTCCCACCATTACACAAATACTGTGCAATAGCAACACACGAATTGTCATAACAATCAATGCCAATTCTTAAAATCATAGGAAATACTGATGCTGAGCTGAAATGACAGGATGGCCTTCGGCAAGGCGATGGTAATAGCCCAATCAAATACGCAGGGAGAAACATCCTGCACCACATTTGTAGTACCATTATAATTCCTCGATTCCCAATCTATAACAAGCGCTTCTTGTCGCATAATATTGAATAGGAAGGAAATGAAGGCATAAGCCTCAAAGGAATCAAATTGCACGCTGAGGAATCAAGAAGGAAAGTGCTCCTAACAGTCATGTAGCCTCTCGAAGATAAGTACAGACGTCTCTGTACCGATCCTCAAAACTCTACTAGACTCGCTCATGACTCGTGAGACCTAAGTGAACCTAGTGCTCTGATACCAAGATGCCACGACCCAAAATCCATAAAGGTCATGATGGCACCGGACCTCACTGTCAGGCAAGCCAACAATAATTACTTAATTGGGTTCTCATTTTATTATTTTTGAAATCATATTTTTCCTTCAATTTAAATAGTAAAGAATGAGAATTTACAGAGTAAATAATAATACTTTTAAAAAATTCAATACAAAACAACCCATAATCATCCCAAAATCCTGTGTCACAAGTGCATGAACATTAACTAGGAATATAAAATAAAAATACAGTAGTTGCCCGGAATACAAATTGGACAGGAAAAATGTAAATACTCTGAAGGAGACTCTGCTGACTGTGGGTCGACAAATGGAATGCAACTCACCTAGGTCCCCACATGTATACACGTCTCTTCTCTCACATGGCCTCTAGACATATATGTACCTACACAAAAATATGCTGCAAGTGTAGTATGAGTACGCAAGCAACGTGCACCCAATAAGTATCTAGACTAACCCCAGATAAGTAGTTATGAGGAGTCGACATCGACGCTTACTAGTGGTCCAATAAGGCAAGTACAGTAAGAAGTAAAATAGATATAAGGCAGAATAAATACGCGAATTAAACAAGTATAAATATGTGGTACAAGCTTCCTCTCAACAATAAACTCAACCCTTGATTAGCAGTCACCTCCTCCCCCGAAGTACATATATATATATATATATATATATATATAATGGACCTCACCAGATGGGCCTCCATAATTAAAATTAAGAAAACTCCCAGATACACTGGCCCTTTGTATAATTAGTACGCACGATTCCCTAGAAGGAGTTTTACAGAAATGTCAAGGCGTACGACCCGATCCCATCATAATCTGGTATATAACCATAGATACATCTATTATATATACTGTGGAGGTGAACGAACCGCTACCATGAGGGTGTGGTACATAATCCTGCCGAGGCGAACGACCCGATCCCATAAGAGTGTGGTACAAAATCATGTCGAGGCGAACGACCCAATCCCATACAGTGTGCGCACTACCGAGGGTCGAACGACACGAACCATAGATGTATCTATCTGCCGAGGTGAACGGCCCGCTACCATGAGAATAAGAAAGCTTCGACGGGTCCTTGAACCCACTCACGAAGTAACATGTGAGATTTAGGAAAGCTTTGAGGAAAGCCCTTCGATGAGAACGCGTAACGCGGGGAACATTCATAAGAGGAGTACAATTATTCTGTGGCAAGCCATAAAGTTCATCCGATCTCTACAATAATGAGTCTACCACTCTACACAAGTCTAGTCTCAAATTTTAACATGTAATAAGGAACCTAATAGGCAAGAGACAACTCAAATAGTACAGTTATAGCATGGCATGAACCTGAGTCTACCCGGACAATAACATGAGTATAGCTACGTACGGACTCTCGTCACCTCGTGCGTATGTAGCCCCCGCAACAAGTAGCAAATATCAATTACAACACCTAAAGGGTAGTTTTCCCCTCACAGAGTTAGACAAGAGACTTCCCTCGCTCCGAAACTCCATAACCGGCTCCAACGCCGCTCTAACACCTAAAACCGATGACCGCCGATCCAAAAATAGTCAAATAAGATTCAACCCAATCAAAATATACTCTAATACTCATAATTAATCAATTTATAACAATTTTCAACTCTGCTCGAAATATCGATAAAGCAAACCCTCGGGCCCACGTGCCCGAATTCCAAAATTATTGGAATTTAAACACTACCCATAGCATTACGAACTCCAATGTATAATTTATTCTAAATTTCATGCCCAAATGCGTGGTCAAAATCCAAAAATACAAATTTCTAAATTTTTCTTCAAAATCCCAAATTTCTACTAATTTCCATGTTTAAATCCATTTGTAAACCAAGTACTTAACTTGAAATAGGTGGGAATCACTTACCTTGCATTGGATGGCGAACATACTCCCTTGAAAAGCTCCAAATATCGCCCAAGCCGTGTGAAAAATAGGTGAAATGAACCCAAACCCAGCTTTAAAACATTTTGCCCAGCCACGATTTCCGCTTCTGCGGCTAGCCAACTACATTTGCGGCTCCGCATCTACAAAAATAACCTCGCAGATGTGGCTTTCCCCCTTAGCCAGCTTGTCCGCTTCTGCGATCAGCGACTCGCTTCTGCGAGACCGCTCATGCGGTGCATGCGCCGCACCTACGACTTCTGGGCTCCCAACACTTGGCCGCATCTGCAAGCTTTGGGATCGCTTCTGCGAGCTCGCACCTGAGGCTAGCCCTCCACAAGTGCGGTTACACCAGAAGCATGGTGGAACAACTGCTCTTCAAAAATCCAAACTTGATCCGTTTACCATCTAGAATCCACCCGAGGCCATCGGAACCTCAACCAAATATACCAACACGTACCCAAAACACATTACGAACTTAGTCAAGGCCTCAAATCACGCCAAACAACATCGAAACTATGAATCACCCTCCAATTCAAACTTAATGAACTTTGAAATTCCAAACTTCTACGATTGATGCCGAAACCTACCAAATCACGGCCGATTGACCTCAAATTTTGGCACACAAGTCATAATTGACATTACGGACCTATTCCAACTTTCAGAATCAGAATCCGACCCCGATATCAAAAAGTCCACTTCCGGCCAAACTTCTTAAAAATATTCAAAGTTTCAACTTTCGCCAAAAGACCTCGCAATGACCTACAGACCTTGAAATCTATATCTGGACGCGCTCCCAATACCAGCATTACCATACGGAGATATTCTCAGACTCAGAAATCCCAAACAGATATCGATAGGATTGAAATGCACTCCAACCCAAATTTATTAAATCCTTCCAAAATGCCAACTTCCACAATAGGAGCCAAAATATTCCCGGGTCATCCAAAACCCAATCCGGACATACGTCCAAGTCCAAAATCATCATACGAACCTATTGGAGCCTTCAAATCCCGATTCCGAGGTCGTTTACTCAAAAATCACTCTTTGATCAATTCCTCCAATTTTAAGCTTCCGAAATGAGAATTTGCTTTCCAAATCAACTCTGAACTTCCCGAAATTAAATTCCGACCACGCGTACAAGTCATAATACCTGACGTGAAACTGCTCAGGGTCTCAAATCGGTGAATGACATGCAAGAGCTCAAAACGACCGGTCGGGTCGTTACAGCAATATTCTTTTAAGTTTAAAAACATAATATTCTGATTTAATAAAAAATCCCACAAATACTGATACAAATACACTTCCAAAACCTGGTGTCAATGAGTACATGAGCATCTATACATCACAAGTCTGGAAAACACGGTCTATAATGGTATGAGACCAAATACAGTAAACAAGGAAATAAGGAAGGAGAGACAAGATCTGCAAAATAAGGCAGCTACCTTGGAATCTCTGAAAAAAATCAATTGTGCAAGGAGTCAACACCCTCTGTGTTCGGGAATACCTGGATCTGCACACGAAGTGCAGGGTGTAGTATGAGTACAACCAACTCAGCAAGTAACAATACTAAATAAAGAACTAAAAGTAGCGATGAGCCTCACAACTGAGTCCAATTACAGTAATTCGCAGCATAATAAGGTAGGCATGCTTTCAAATTCAACATTTAAGGCCAAAACAATAATTTTATGTCAAGTTCAACTGAAACATAAGATACTGTCTCTCAGTAATTTCCAAAACAGTGATATATGACAGCTGGAGTGCAATAATAATAAAATCAAATGCATCCTTTCAAGACCATAGTCACTCAGCCATTCCATTCACTCAGCACTCAGCACTCGCACTCAGTTGGTACCTCCGCTCACTGGGGGTATGTACAGACTCCGGAGGGGCTCCTACTACCCAAGCGCTATAATCCGCACGGACAACTCACATGCTGTACGAACAACTCACGTGCTATAGTATCAATATCTGGATCCGCACGGACAACTCACATGCTGCACGGACAACTCACGTGCTATAGTATAATATCTGGATCCACATGGACAACTCACGTGCTATAGTCTAATAACTGGATCCGCGCGGACAACTCACGTGCTATAGTATAATGTATGGATCAGCACGGACAACTCACGTGCTATAGTACAATATCTCACAATCAGGCCCTCGGCCTCACTCAGTCATAAATCTCTCCATTCTCTTGGGCTCTAAATAATCATGAAATCAGCCCAAACAACAATGATATGAAACATCAATAATGAACAACAGAGACTGGAATAAAATAAACAAGTAAACTGTGACTGAGTACAAAACAACAATTAAGTCGATATTTCAACATGTACACGATCTATATGGGTCCCTACAGTGCCAGCACATAATCTAAACAGGATTTGTGGTTCAATTTCTCTACTACATGATGAATGTACAGATAACAACAGATTATTCAACTACACAGTTCCATGGAATTTGACCAAGTCACAATTCCTACAATGCACGCCCACATGCCTGTCACCTAGCATGTGCGTCACTTCAAAACCGATCACATAACACATAATCTGGGGTTTAATACCCTCAAGACCAAATTTAAAACTGTTACTTACCTCAAACCGCGCAATTCTTTATTTCGCTATGCCTTTGCCTCTTTAAATGGCCTCCAAATGCCTCGAATCTAGCCACAAATAATTCGATTCAGTCAATAACATTTATTTGAATTAATTCCATAAGAAAATACTAATTTTCCAATAAAATCCAAAATTTAGCTCAAAAATCACCCATGGGGACCACGTCTCGGAATCCGACGAAACTAACAAAATCCAACAACCCATTCAATTACGAGTCCAACCATACCAATTTTATCAGATTTCGATAATAACTCGACCTCCAAATCTAAACTTTTTGTTCTTGCAAAGTTTTGCAAAAATCTTGATTGCTTCCATTTAAATCCGAAATAAATGATGAATATAACCATGGATTTATGAAATATAATCACTTTTAGATATAGGTCACTTACCCAAGTCGAAGTCGTGAAGATATCCTCAAAATCGCCCAAGAACCGAGCTCCAAAAATCCAAAATGAAATGAAGGAAATGACCATTTTTGGTCCTTAAGTTTCTGCCCATCCGTCACTAAATTTCCATTTTCCATCACTAAAAGTCCACACGAGAACTTGCTTGCATTAACAGTTATTGTTTTCACTAAAAAGGCTCTAACTCCATACGAACTTGGAATTGGACGATTCTTGTTCCTATCAGTCACAAATAATAATACGAACTTAGTCGTTCAATTGAAACTCAATTCGGAGCTCATTTGCTCAATGCGATACTAATTTCGCTCGTTAAATAATTAACTCATGTTTCGCGCTAAAAACCCAATCGCGATTTGATGAAATTAGACCAAACTTTCCAGATCACTGCTATAATTCATTATCAAAATCCCAGAAGTCTCAAAATCGAATTTTGATCTCTAAAACTAAAAATGGACCTTTACATCATTACATGCTTATGCTCAAAACACCAAAATCTTCCAAAAACTCTTCCAAGCCCATGGGACCCCAACCAAGTATACTAACAAGTCCCATAATATGACATAAATTTAGTCGATGCCTCAAATTATATTGAACAACAACAAAATATGAATCACACCCCAATTCAAGCCTATTCAAAACTAACAAATTCCGAATTCTACATTCGATGCCGAAACCTATCAAATCAATTCTGATTGGCCTCAAATTTTGCACACAAGTTATAAATGACATAATAGACCTATTCAAATTTCCAGAATCGGATTCCCAACCCGATATAAAGAAGTCAACCCCCGGGTCAAACTTTTCAAAAATTCAACTTACACCATTTCAAGCCAAATTCCACTACGGACATCCAATAAATTTTCCGGACACGCTCCTAAGTCCAAAATCACCATACGAAGCTATTGGAATTATCAAAATTCAAATACGAGGTCGTTTACACATAAATCAATATCCAAATGACATGTTTTTCAACTTAAGTTTCCTATTATTTGACTAAGTGTCTCATTTCACTCTGAAATCCTTCCGGACCCAAACCAACTAACCCGGTAAGTCATAAAACAATTGTAAAGCATAACTTGAGCAGTCAATGGAGGAACGAGGTTATAATATTCCAAAACGATCGGTCAGGTTGTTACAGAAAATATCCACATCATGGTATCCAAGATCCTGACATCTTATATATTTTTTTATCATGGTCTTAAACGCTCTGCTAGAAATGTTATTGATGCAGCATCAAGAGGATCCATAATTAGCAAAACAACTACAGATGCCATGTAATTGCTCGATGAAATTTCAAAAAACGTCGTTCCATGGCCCTTTGACATAATGGTTGTTGAGAAAGCAGCAGGAGTCAATCAAGTTGAAGCTTGGAATTCATTAGCGCAACAAATTGCAACTCTGACACACAAAGTTGAGGCTTTTCAGGTAAATACTCAATCATCATCTGAAATTGAGAACTGTGATGTTTGTGGATGTAATCATCCCAATCATGAGTGTCAAGCTTCAACACAAAATGAAGAACAAGAAAATTCTATTGGTCATAGAACCAGTTACCAATTTGGTAGTCACATGGTGTCACGACCCGAAATTTCCCACCGACGGGACCGTGATGGAGCCTAAAATTTCACTTGCTAGGCAAGCCAACGTTAGAGAATCATTAAACCAATTCTTTATTCCCATTCAATAATTAACAATAATTAACTAAGATGAAATATAATAAGTGCGGAATATCAAAAAACTGTATTAACTATTACCACCCGGATCTGGAGTTACAATTCACGAGCATTCTAGAATTTACTTCAAGTAATAGTCTGAAAGAAATACAATTGTCTGAATGAAAGAAAACAACAGTGACATAAAAGGTAGACGGGGACTTTAAGGTCAGTGAACGCCGACATATCTACCTTGGGTCTCCGGACAACGGACCAATAGCAAAATCTCGATCAACCTGAGCCGGTATCAAAGCCTGCACATATAAAGTGCAGTGTGCAGCCTTAGTACAACCGACCCCGTGTACTGGTAAGTGTCGAGCCTAACCTCGGTGAAGTAGTGACGAGGCTAGGACAAGACACCGACATATAACCTAAACAGTATAATCATGCTAGTGGCAATAATAGTAAATAAAGAAATAACGCAGAAATAATGGGAAGGGAACATACAGCGGGGGAATACAACATAAATAGTGAGAATAATGAAAAGACAGAATTAAACCCAAAATCCTTAAATGAATTGAGCAATTAAAACAGCAAGGAACAATGCACGGCATCACCCTTCGTGCTTTTACTCTCAACCTCACCAAATAAATAAATAGAACGGCACGACATCACCCTTCCTGCTTTAAACCTCTCATAATATACACGGCATCACCCTTCGTGCTTTTACTCTCAACCTCACCAAATAAATAAATAGAACGGCACGACATCACCCTTCCTGCTTTAAACCTCTCATAATATACACGGCATCACCCTTCGTTATTTACACTCTTCCTCACAATATAAAAAAATGGATGCACGGCATCATCCTTCGTGCTTTACTCTCCTCCTCACCAATCACATAATCAATAACAACAGATAGATAAGAGTATCACAAATAAACTAATATTTTACCCATAATCAATAGCACAATGTAATCTCAACCTTGAATCAATATTCGAAAGTTACCAAATCTCAGTGAAAGCAGATGTGAGTCACCTATATTTTAAATAACCCGCTAAGCATGGTTGATAATTCATAAAATGTAATGGGTTATTGAAAGAAAATGGTTTAGAATCACTTACCAACAATTTGGGGAAGAAATGGCTCTTGAAAAATCGTCTCTCACCGTTTGGTTTTTTGAGAAAAATGAATTTTTGGCTAAAATCCCATTTTTGGATTCTGTTAAGTGCTGGGCGACAGTGTTCATCGCGTTCGCGAGAGTACTGTTGCGTTTGTGAGACCCAACTCGCATTCGCGATGGTTAATCCACCCTGTCATTCGCGTTCGTGATACATTGCTCGCGTTCGCGATGAAGGAACGGCTGACTCCCCCTCCCCAATGCCTAACACTACGCGTTCGCGATGGGCTTGTCGCGTTCGCGAAGGGTAACGCCCCCATCGCTTCGTGTTCGCGAAGAAGAAATCCCTGCCTCATCAGTTTACTCTTCGCGTTCGCAAGAGGACCTTCACGAACGCGAAGAAGGATATGCCAGACACCAGAATCTGCAGAAAACCAGATGTTTTCCAAGTCCAAAACATCCTGTGGCCTATCCGAAACTCACCCAAGCCTTCAGGGCTCCAAACCAAACATGCACACAAGTCTAAAAATATCATACGAACTTGATCGCATGATCAAATCGCCAAAATAACACCTAGAACTACGAATTTAGCACCCAATCCAATGAAATTCTCAAGAACACTTTAAAATTTCTATTTTCTCAACTGGACGTCTGAATCACGTCAAACCAACTCTGGTTCTCACCAATCTTTACATACAGGTCTAAAATATTATATTGAACCTGTACCGGGCTCCGGAACCAAAATACGGACTCGATACTAATAATGCCAAATATCAATCAATTCTTAAAAATAAATAATTTCCAAATTTTTAATTTTCATCAAAAATTTATAACTCAAGTTAGGGACCTCCGAATTCGATTCCGGGCATACGCCCAGGTCCCACAATTCGATACGGACCTACCGCGACCATCAAAGCACGGATCCGGGCCCGTTTAAAAAATATTGATCGAAGTCAACTAAAATCAACTTTTAAGGCAAAAATTCTTATTTTCATTAGTTTTCAACATGAAAGCTTTCCGGAAATCTGCCGGGGCTGTGCACGCAAATCGAGGAGGGTAAAAATGAGATTTTTAAGGCTGAAGAGCACAAATTCAAGTTCTAAAATATAACATGACCTTTTGGGTCATCATATTCTCCACCTCTAAAACAACCATTCGTCCTCGAACGGACATAGAAAAGTACCTGGGCTGGTGAAAAGGTGGGGATATCTACTCCGCATATCGGACTC
>AWOL01S0008036.1:138480-150289 GCA_000715115.1 Nicotiana otophora | reverse complement strand
AATCTCAAAAGGTCCGATATACCTAGGGCTCAACTTGCCCTTCTTGCCGAACCTCATTACACCCTTCATGGGTGATACCCGAAGTAACACTCTCTCTCCGACCATGAATGCAACATCGCAAACTCCACGGTCGGCATAACTCTTCTGCCTGGACTGAGCTGTGCGAAGTCGATCCTGAATAATCTTGACCTTGACCAAGGCCTCCTGTAATGAATCTGTACCCAATAATCGAGCCTCCCCCGACTCAAACCACCCAACTGGCGACCTGCACCATCTACCATATAATGCCTCATAGGGAGCCATCTGAATGCTCGACTGGTAGCTATTATTGGCGAACTCTGCAAGGGGAAAGAACTGATCCCACGATCCTCCGAAATCTATAACACAAGTGCGGAGCATATCCTCCAAGATCTGAATAGTACGCTCGGACTGCCCGTCCGTCTGAGGATGAAATGTTGTGCTCAACTCAACCCGTGTACCCAACTCATGCTGTACTGCCCTCCAAAAGTGTAAGGTAAATTGAGTACTTCGATCAGAAATGATAGACACAGGCATACTATGGAGACGGACGATCTCACGAATGTAAATCTCTGCCAACCGCTCCGAGGAATAGGTAACTGCCACAGGAATGAAATGCGCTGACTTAGTCAGCCTGTCCATAATAACCCAAGTTGTATCGAACTTCCTCTGAGTCCAAGGGAATCCAACAACAAAGTCCATAGTGGTACGCTTCCACTTCCACTCAGGAATATCTAACGTCTGAAGTAAACCACCAGGTCTCTGATGCTTACACTTTACCTGCTGGCAATTTAGGCACTGAGCTACATAGGCAACTATGTCCTTCTTCATTCGCCTCCACCAATAATGGTGCCTCAAGTCCTGATACATCTTGGCGGTGCCCGGATGAATAGAATACTGGGAACTGTGGGACTCCTCAAGGATCAACTCACGAAGTCCATCCACATTAGGCACACAAATACGACCCTGCATCCTCAAAACTCCATCGTCTCCAATAGTTACCTTCTTGGAACCACCGTGCCGCACTGTGTCTCTAAGGAAAAGTAAATGAGGATTGTCATCCTGCCGATCTCTGATGCAGTCAAATAAAAAAGACCGAGCAACTGTACAAGCTAGAACACGGCTGGGTCCGAAACATCTAACCTCACGAACTGGTTGGCCAAGGCCTGAACATCCAATGTAAGGGGTCTCTCCCCAACTGGAATATATGCAAGGCAACCCATACTGACTGACTTCCTACTCAAAGCGTCCGCCACCACGTTGGCCTTCCCGGGATGATACAATATGGTGATATCATAGTCTTTCAATAGCTCCAGCCACTCATCTGCCTCAAATTAAGTTCCTTCTGCTTGAACAAATACTACAAGCTCTGATGATCGGTGAATAGCTCACATGGCACGCCGTAAAGATAGTGCCTCCAAATCTTCAGCGCGTGAACAATGGCTGCTAGCTCTAGATTATGAACAGGGTAATTCTTCTCGTGAATCTTCAGTTGCCGCAAAGCATATACAATAACCTTGCCACCCTGCATCAATACCGTACCCAAACCAATACGAGATGCGTCACAATATACTTGTATAAGATCCTGAACCTGTGGGTAACACCAATACCGATGTCGTAGTCAAAGCTGTGAGCTTCTGAAAGCTCGCTTCACACTCGTCTGACCACCTAAACGGGATATCCTTCTGGGTCAATCTTGTCAATGGGGCTGCTATGGATGAAAACCCCTCTACAAATCGACGGTAATATCCTGCCAAACCCAGGAAACTACGGATCTCTATAGCTGATGTGGGTCTAGGCCAATTCTGGATTGCCTCAATCTTCTTGGGATCCACCTGAATACCCTCTGCCGATACAACGTGACCCAAGAAAGAAACTGAACTCAACAAAAACTCGCATTCTGAGAACTTAGCATATGACTGGTTGTCTTTCAGAGTCTGAAGAACGATCTGAATGTGCTGCTCATGCTCCTCTCGACTGTGGGAGTAGATCAAGATATCATCAATAAACACAACCACAAAGGAATCCAAGTAGGGTTTGAACACCCGGTTTATCAAATCCATGAATGCTACTGGGCATTTGTCAGCCCAAATAACATCACTAGAAACTCATAATGCCCATACCGAGTCCGAAAAGCTGTCTAAGGAACATCGGATGCCCTAATCCTCAACTGATGGTAGCCAAATCTCAAATCAATCTTTGAAAACACCTTTTCTCCTTGAAGCTGATCAAATAAATCATCAATCCTTGGCAATGGATATTTGTTCTTGATGGTGACTTTGTTCAACTGCCGATAATCTATACACATCCTCATCGATCCATCTTTCTTCTTCACAAACAACATAGGTGCACCCCAGGGCGAGATACTAGGCCTCATGAAGCCCTTATCAAGCAAATCTTGCAAGTGCTCCTTCAATTCTTTCAACTCTGGCAGGGCCATGCGATATGGCGGAATGGCAAAAGGCTGAGTGCCCGGAGCCAAATCAATACAGAAATCAATATCCACGTCTGGTGGCATCCCCGACAGGTCTGAAGGAAACACCTCTGGAAACGCACGAACAACCGGCACCGAACCTATGGAAGGAACCTCCGTACTAGAATCGCGGACATAGGCCAAATAAACTAGACACCCTTTCTCGACCATATGCCGAGGGTCACATAAGAGATAACCCTGCTAGCAGAATGGCCAAGATTCCCTCTCCACTCTAATCGAGGCAACCCCTGCAAGGCTAAGGTCACCGTCTTGGCATGACAATCTAATATAGTGTGATAAGGTGACAACCAATCCATACCCAGTATGACATCAAAATCAACTATGTCGAGAAGTAGAAGATCTACACGAGTCGCAAGACTCCCAATGGTGACCACACACCAATGATAAACACGATCTACAACAATAGCATCTCCCACTGGTGTAGACACATACACAGGAGCACTCAAAGAATCACGGGGCACAACCAAATAGGAAGCGAAATAGGATGACACATAGGAGTAAGTAGATCACAGATCAAATAGAACTGAAGCATCTCTACTGCAAACTAAAACAGTACATGTGATAACAGCGTCAGATGGCTCGGCCTCAGGCCTGGCTGGGAAAGCATAACACCGGGGTTGGCCCCCACCACCCTGAACTACGTCCCTGGGACGACCTCTAAATGGCTAGTCTCCACCTCTAACGGTCTGATCTCCACCTCTAACAGTCTGGCCTCTACCTCTGGTTGTCCGACCGGGTGGTGCAGCAACTGGTGCTGGAACTATGGCACGAGAACTCTGATGTTGTGAGCTACCCGTTTCTCGAGGGCAAAATCTAGCAATGTGCCTCGGATCACCACAAGTATAACATAACCTCACCTGCTGTGACTGATGGCCCTGAAAATGACCCTATCGACCCGAATAACCACCCTGATAACTCTGGAGTGGAGGTGCAATAATAGAATCTGGTGGTGCACCGTAGGCTAGCTAGTCGGAATAATGCATTTGAGGGCCACGACCACTTGAGGCACCATGGGATGCCTGGAGCGCTGAATGAAACGACCTGGGAGGATGGCCTCTACCAAAGGTACTCCTGCCCCTAGATGAGGCACCGTTGAACTCACTGGAATGATAAGGTCTCTTGTCAGACCCCTGACCTCCCTAAGTAAGAACCATCTCGACTCGTCTGGCGACATTAGCAGCCGCCTGAAAAGAAATCTCACTCCTAGTCTTCTTAGCCATCTACAATCTGATAGGCTGAGCAAGTCCATCACTAAACCTCCTCACCCTCTCTCTCGGTGGGAAGCAGAAGAATAGCAGGACGGGCCAAATCCACAAAATAGGTCTCACTCTGAGTAACAGTCACACTGCCCTGCTGGAGATGCTCAAACTGACGGCGACGCTCCTCTCTCAATGTGATAGGCAGAAACTTCTCTATGAAGAGTTGAGAGAACTGGTCCCAAGTAAGAGTAGGTGACCCAGCTGGTCTGGTCAACAAGTAATCTCTCTACCATTGCTTGGCGGAACCAGTCATCTGAAATGCAGTAAAATCGACCCCATTGGTCTCCACTATATCCATGTTTCGTAAAACCTCGTGACAGCTGTCAAGATACTCCTAGGGATCCTCTGAAAGAGCACCACTGAAGTGAACAGGAAAGAGCTTGATAAACCAGTCCAATCTCCATAAAGCCTCAGAAGACATAGCCGACCCATCTCCGACCTGTGCCGCAATAACCGACTGAATTAATCCAACTAGCTGAGCTGCTGGAGCCTGATACTGGGGAGCTATCTGCTCTAGAGCGGGAGTGGTAGGAGTCTGGGCTCCTCCTCCAGCTCGAGAGACTACTAGTTCCATGGAAAATGCGCCAGTCTGGGCCACACTCTCCATAAGGAGCACCAAACGGACCAAAGCGTCCTGAAGTACTAAGGTAGCAATGAACCCCTATGGAACCTGAGCTGGTCCGGCAGGAACAGTCTGGGCTGGAACCTCCTCGTCAAGCTTTATCTGAGGCTCCACTGCTAGGGCTGTTGCTCGGGCTCTAGGCTGAGCCCTGCCCCTACCTCGGCCTTTGGCATGGCCTCGTCCTCGACCTCTGCCCCGCGTAGGAGCTGCCACTGGAGGCTCTGGCTTCTGCTAAGCTGAGGAAGCAGTACGTGTTCTTGCCATTTGCGAGAGAATATGAGTAGAAGCATTTAATCAGAATTGAGAAAGCAAAATCGCATGACAGAGAAGAATAGAAGTGAAACTTGTTCCTAAACTTCATAGCCTCTGGAAGATAAGCACAGATGTCTCCGTACCGATCCTCCAGACTATACTAAGCTTGCCTGTAAATCGTGAGACCTAGGCAACCTAGGGCTCTGATACCAACTGTCACGACCCGAAATTCCCTATCGACGGGACCGTAATGGCGCCTAACATTTCACTTGCTAGGCAAGCCAACATTAGAGAATCATTAGACCAATTCCTTATTCCCATTCAGTAATTAACAGTAATTGACTAAGATGAAATATATAAGTGCGGAATATCATAAAACTATTTTAATTACTACCATCCGGATCTGGAGTCACAATTCACGGGCATTCTAGAATTTACTACAAGTAATTGTCTGAAAGAAATACAATTATCTGAATGAAAGAAAACAATAGTGACATAAAAGGTAGACGGGGACTTCAAGGTCTGTGAACGCCGACAGATCTACCTTGAGTCTCCGGACAGCGGACCAATAGTAAAATCTCGATCAACCTGAGCCGATATCAAAGTCTGCACAGAAAGTGCAGAGTGTAGTATTAGTACAACCGACCCCATGTACTGGTAAGTGTCGAGCCTAACCTCGGCGAAGTAGTGAGGAGGCTAGGACAAGACACCCACATATAACCTGAACAGTATAAACATGCTAGTAGAATTAACAGTAAATAAAGAAATAACGTAGAAATAATAGGAAGGGAACATACAGTGGGGGAATACAACATAAAGAGTGAGAATAATGAAAGGACAGAATTAAACCGAAAATCCTTAAACAAATAGAGCAATTAAAACAGCAAGAAAAACTGCACGGCATCACCCTTTGTTGTTATACTCTCAACCTCGCCAAATAAATAAATATAACAGTACGACATCACCTTTCGTGCATTTACTCTCAACCTCACCAAATAAATAAATAGAACGGCACGGCATCACCCTTCGTACTTTTAAACCTGTCATAATATACACGGCATCACCCTTCGTGCTTTAAACCTCTCATAATATACACGGCATCACCCTTCGTGCTTTACCCTCTTCCTCATAATATAAAAAAATGGATGCACGACATCACCCTTCGTGCTTTACACTCCTCCTCACCAATCACAGAATCAATAACAACGGATAGATAAGAGTGTCACAAAGAAACCAGTATTTTACCCATAATCAATAGCACAATGTAATCTCAACCTTGAATCAATATTCGAAAGTTACCAAATCTCAGTGAAACCAGATGTGAGTCACCCAACATTTCAAATAACCCGCTAAGCATGGATAGTAGAATTTAAGGCTACAAAATAGACAAGAATAGAATTTCACTCGCATGCTATGACTCGACAACGATGCATAGATGCTCGTCACCTCACCTATACATCGTATTTAATAACCAAACACGTAGCAAATGAACACATAATACATATTCCCTCAAGCCAAAGTTAGACATGATACTTACCTCGCTCCGAAGGCCACTTAATTCTCAATCACAGCTTTTCCTTTGGAATTCACCTCCAAATTACTCGTATCTATTCAAAAATGACTCAATAATATCAAACATTGCTAAAGGAATCAAGTTTCATGAAACATTTGCTTCCGAAAAGTCGAAAATCGACCTCGGGCCCTCTTGGTCAAAACCCGAGGTTCGGACCAAAATCTATTTACCCATTCACCCCCGAGCCCGAATATGTAATTAGTTTTGGAATCCGACCTCAAATTGGGCTCTAAATCCTCAAATTTTCGAAATCCTTAGTATCTACCATGAAAACTCTATAATTTAGGTTGATAATTCATAAAATGTAATGGGTAATTGAAAGAAAATGGTTTAGAATCACTTATCAATAATTTGGGGAATAAATGGCTCTTAAAAAATCGCCTCTCACCGTTTGGTGTTTTGAAAAAAAAATGAATTTTTGGCTAAAATCCCGTTTTTGGATTCTGTTAAGTGCTTGGCGATAGTGTTCATCGCATTCGCGAGAGCACTGTCGCATTCGCGAAGGGTACTGGCTGCCAAGCCTTCGCGTTCGCGAGACCCAGCTCGCCTTCGTGATGGTTACCCCCCCTGGCCTTCGCGTTCGCGAGGAATTGCTCGCGTTCGCGATGAAGCAACGGTTGTCTCCCCCTCCCCAATGCCTAACACTACGCGTTCGCGATGGTCTTGCCGCGTTCGCTAAGGGTAATGCCCCCATCGCTTTGTGTTCGCAAAGAAGAAATCCCTGCCTCATCAGTTTACTCTTCGCGTTCACGAGAGGACCTTCGCGAACGCGAAGAAGGATATGCCAGACACCAGAATCTGCAGAAAACCAGATTTTTCCCAAGTCTAAAACATCTCGTGGCCTATCTGAAACTCACCCGAGCCCTCGGGGCTCCAAACCAAACATGTACACAAATCTAAAAACATCATACGAACTTGCTCGCACGATAAAATCGGCAAAATATCACCTAGAACTACGAATTTAGCACCAAATTCAATGAAATTCTCAAGAACACTTTAAAATTTCTATTTTCTCAACTGGACATCCGAATCACGTCAAATTAACTCTGTTTCTCACCAAATTTCACAGACAGGTCTTAAATATTATATTGAACCTGTACCGGGCTCCAGAACCAAAATACGGACCCGATACTAACAATGCCAAATATCAATCAATTCTTAAAAACAAATAATTTCCAAACTTTTAATTTTTATCAAAAATTCATAACTCAAGATAGGGACCTCCGAATTCGATTCCGGGCCTATGCCCAGGTCCCATAATTTGATTGGACCTACCGGGACCGTGAAAGCACAGATCCGGGACAGTTTACCAAAAATGTTGGCCGAAGTCAACTAAAATCAACTTGTAAGGCAAAAATTCCTATTTTCATTAGTTTTCGACAATCGAAGAGGGTAAAAATGAGATTTTTAAGGCTTAAGAGCGCAAATTCGAGTTCTAAAGTATAAGATGACCTTTTAGGTTATCACACAGAGAACAAAAACACCCGGGATTCCAATGGAGTAACCCAAATGGTGCTGAAAATCCTCAAAGATTTTTCAATCAAAAGCAGCAGGTGCATGGACCACCTGGTTTTTAAAATACAAATAGAGGGCAACAATATTTCCAACAATATCAACAACAACCCCAAACAGCTCATCAACAAAGCCTTGAAAACATGATGTACAAATTCATTAAGGCTACAGACGAGAAAGTTGAAAGTCAAAATTCAGCCATTAAGAATTTAAAAATCCAGATGAGTCAACTAGCAACCCTCATGTCTGGGCAAATAAAAGATACTCTACCAAGTAACACTGAGAAAAATCCAAAGGAACACCTCAAAGCCATCTCTCTGCAGATAGACAAGAAAAACCACAAGAAGTGGAACAGGTAAATGCAGGTGATAATAAAAGAGACTCTGAACTTCTAAAAGAACAAAAAGATAAAGGAAAAAAGGTACAAGAAAATGAATTGATGATGAATCTTTACTCTGTACCCCTCCCCTTTCCCGAAAATCTAAAAAGAGAAGAGTTTGACAAACAGTTCTCAAAGTTTCTAGAAATTTCAAAACAACTTTACATTAAGATATCTTTTACATATGCTTTGAAGCAAATGCCGGCATATGCTAAATTTCTTAAAAAAGATTTGTTAAGTAAAAGAAAATTGGAAGAAGTTTCAGTAGTTAAGCTTACAGAAAAATATAGTGCTATACTTCAAAATAAGCTTCCACAGAAACTTGGTGATCCAGACAGTTTAACAATTCCTTGTACTTTGAGAGGTGCTCACTTTGAAAAAGCATTATATGATTCAGGTGCTTCAATAAATCTAATGTCTTTTTCGATTTTCAAAAAATTAGAACTTGGTGAAATGAAGGACACTGGTGTATCTCTGCAATTGGCTGATCAAAGTACTAAAACACCTAAAGGAATACTAGAAAATATCCTTGTTAGAGTTGATAAATTTATATTCCCAATAGATTTTATAGTACTTGAAATGGAAGAAAATACTGAGGTACCATTGATTTTAGGCAGACCACTCCTTACAACAGGAAGAGCAATAATTGATGTCAATCGAGGATAATTAATTTTGTGAGTTGATGAGGAAAGAGTGATTTTTGTTATGCAGAAAATAATAAAATATCCCGAGGATAAGTCATCATCATCTTGTTTTCAAGTTGATTTGTTGAATAACCTTGCAGATGAATATAATGATGATCAGTTGATTACTGATTCATTGAAAAGATGTTTGGCAAATTCAGGTACCACAAGTGATGATGACATCATAATCAGAAAAGAAGTTGAAATGCTGGAAAAGATTCAGAAAATGAGAAAGTCTCCCTAGAAGAAGTTCAACCAAAAATTAAACTCAAACCTCTTCCTTCTCATTTGAAATATATTTTTCTTGAACCTGAATAATTTCCAGTACTTATTTCATCTTCTTTTACTGCAGAACAGGAAATAAAACTAATTGAAGTTTTAAGAGAACACAAAAGAGCCTTAGGGTGGACTATAGCTGATATCAAGAGAATCAGTCCCGCTATTTGCATGCATAGGATCCTTATGGAAGATAATTACAAGCCAATAGTCCAACACCAAAGGAGACCGAACCCAGCAATGCAAGAAGTCGTCAAGAAATAAGTTGTGAAACTTCTAGCGGCGGGATCATTTATCTATTATCTGACAGTCCTTGGGTAAGTCCAGTGCAGGTAGTACCAAAGAAAGGAGGTATGACAGTAATTAAAAATGAAGATAACAAACTCAGACCTACCAGAACAATCACAAGGTGGAGAATCTGTATTGATTATAGATGACTTAATGAGGCTACAAGAAAAGATCATTTTCCTTTACCTTTTATTGACCAAATGTTTGAAAGAGTTACAAGTCATGGTTTTTACTGTTTTCTTGACGGATATTCTGGCTGTAATCAGATACCAATTGCTCTAGAGGATTAGAAGAAAATCACATTTACATGCCCCAAGGTACGTATGCTTACCGAAGAATGCTATTTGGACTATGTAACGCTCCTACTACATTCTAGTGTTGCATGTCGGCAAATTTCTCAGACATGACTGAAAAATTTCTTGAAATCTTCATGGATAATTTTATACTTTTTGGTAAAACATTTGAAGATTGTCTCTATCATTTAACTTTGGTGCTTAAAAGATGTGAAGAGACAAATTTAGTTCTTAACTGAGAAAAATTTCACTTTATGGTAACAGAGGGAATTATTTTAGAACATAAACTTTCTGCTAAAGGAATAGAAGTTGATAAGGCTAAAATTGATCTTATAGAAAGATTACCCCCTCCAACCACTGTTAAAGGTATTAGAAGTGTCTTAAGGTATGCAGGTTTTTATAGAAGGTTTATAAAAAAAATTCAAAACTTTCAAAACCTCTGACTAACCTACTGATGAAAGATGTGAAGTTTGAATTTTAAGATATTTGCAGGAAAGCATTTGAGATTCTCAAAGAACATTTAGCTAATGCTCCAATTGTTGTTTCTCATGATTGGAGTGAAGCATTTGAAATAATGTGTGATGCAAGTGATATAGTAGTTGGAGCGATATTGGGACAAAAGAGAGACAAGATTTTTAAGCCTATTTACTACGCCAGTAGAACCCTCAATGAAGCTCAAAAGAATTATGCCACAACTGAGAAGGTTCTACTTGCAGTAGTATTTGAATTTGATAAATTTTGCTCTTATTTGATAGGAACGAAGGTTACAGTATTCACTAATCATGTTGCTTTAAAGTACCTCTTAGCAAAGAAAGATGCTAGACCCAGATT
Source organism: Nicotiana otophora (assembly GCA_000715115.1). Classification (NCBI taxonomy): domain Eukaryota; kingdom Viridiplantae; phylum Streptophyta; class Magnoliopsida; order Solanales; family Solanaceae; genus Nicotiana; species Nicotiana otophora. The sequence continues at coordinate 139,809 of AWOL01S0008036.1, read as the reverse complement.
GCTAAGACGGATACTTGTTTGCAAGAATTTGATCTTGAAATAAAAGATAGGTGAGGTTTAGAAAATCAGGTAGTTGACCATTTATCACGTTTGGAAAATCCTCCAACGGAGACAACATATATCAAGGAGGAATTTTCTGATGAGCATGTCTATACAATCACAACAATTGCAAATCAACCACCTTGGTTTGCTGACATTGCCAACTACTTGGTTGGAGGGTGGATCCCAAAAGATTTGTCTTACGAACAACGGAAAAAACTCAAAAAAAAAAGATATTATTTTTTAGAAGATCCTTACTTGTTTAAATTTTGTGCAGATGACATGATCAGGAGATGTGTACCGGAAATAGAGATGAACAATATCCTAAGCCACTGTCATGATGGAGCTGTAGGAGGACATTATGGAGGAAGATGAGCAACCGCGAAGGTGCTTGAAGCTGGTTTTTTCTGTTCCACTTTATTCAGAGATGCAAGAAGTTATGTCGCCACTTGTGACAAATGCCAAAGAAGCTGTAACATTTCAAAAAGGGATGAGATGCCTCTTAACTCTATCCTTGTGTGTGAAATATTTGATGTTTGGGGTATTGATTTTATGGGTCCTTTTCCTCCTTCAAACGGTTGTGACTATATTATAGTTATTGTTGACTATGTTTCAAAATGGGTAGAAGCAATGGCTACTAAAAAGAATGATGCCCATGTTGTTTGTGCTTTTCTTAAGAAAAATATATTTTCAAGATTTGGAACTCCACGAGTTATCATAAGCAACCAGGGAACTCATTTTGTAAACAAACAATTCGCTAGTTTGTTGTTAAGATATGGAGTAACTCATAAGACAGGAACTCCATATCATGATCAAACAAGCGGGCAAGTTGAAGTATCCAATAGAGAATTAAAAAGAATTTTAGAAAACAATTGTTGGTTCTTCTTGAAAAGATTGGTCTTTAAAGTTAGATGATGCTTTATGGACATACAGAACTGCTTTTAAAACTCACATAGGCACATCTCCTTACTAAATAATTTTTGAAAAATCTTGTCATTTACCCGTGGAACTTGAACATAAAGCATATTGGGCTATAAAGTTGTTAAATCTAAATTTACCAGATGCAGGTAAATATCGTCTGTTGCAGCTTGATGAATTGGAGGAGTTCAAACTTAAATCATATGAAAATACTAAATTGTACAAAGAAAAGACAAAACAATGGCATGATAACTTCAATCGCCATAAGGAGTTTATAGTTGGAGACCAAGTTCTTTTGTACAATAGCCGGTTGAGATTATTCCCGAAAAACTTCAAGTCACGTTGGTCAAGACTGTACATTGTAAGAGGAGT
>AWOL01S0008036.1:69832-136340 GCA_000715115.1 Nicotiana otophora | reverse complement strand
TATATATATATATATATATATAAATAAATAATATTAATTGCATGTTTGTATTATCTTATATATATATGTGTGTATGTAGTATGTATTAATATATATTTCCATGATAAAAAGCACTCCCGTGATTTCGACAATGAAAGTTTTCTCCTATCATGAAAAAGAACATTTATTTACCATAATCTTGTCTTTGTTATATGAGAGAAACCTTGAGAAATCCAGAAAAAGAAAATGAGGCCAGAATCGAAAAAAAATTAGGGAAGCTCCTTTATCTCCCTTTACTTTTACTTTATTTGTCATGAAGATATGACAATATTTAAGCTTGGGGGTAGAGGAATATGTTTGTTATATATGTATTTATTTTAATTTTTTTTTTTCTGTTAAATAAAAAAAATGAATATTTTACAACTGAAAAATGTGTTTTTAGTAAAATTATAAAATCTAAAAACAAACTGACAAAATAATAATAAAATTTGAGTTGCCTCATTCTTAAGGCAACTTATTTCATGTACTTCCATGGATTCCTTATTCAGTTCTTTGCCATGGTCGTGATATTTTGAACTGAATATGTTTTTAGGACTTTTAGTTTTTTAACTTGTTTTGGTAAATAAGTTGGCTAAACTTGATTTGACTTGAAAATCATGACACTTAAAAAAGACGAATTTGATTGAGTACCGTTCACGGATTTTATGATCACTTTTCTAAGCTCATACTTACTTATTGGTGATTGAAATCATAGTTTTCGTTTGCCAGAGTGTATTGCGCGGTTAACTTATATTATCTAGTTCTCCTGCTTATTCGGAAATCTTGAACTTGCCTTGAATGTGGTTTGAGGCAAAATGCTAGGTAACCTTTTGAGTTGAGAAATGAAAGTAGGCCTTCTTTGTTAAGCCTGAGCCTAAATTGGCCTATCTTAATGATTTTTATCCCTAGTTAGCCGAGTTGAGCCTAAATAAATTATTTCTTATTCTGTTGGCCGCCAAGCTTTAACCCTTAGCATGTTTGTTGTTATGACTTGTTGTTTGTCCACCTAATTCCCTTTTGGGCACTTTAAGATTTGATCTGAATGTAAAAATCTAGGCATGAGGTGTAATTGTGAAAATAATTGGTGAAAGAATAAGAGTTTGAGGTTGTCGAACTTTTGAGATGTTGCCATGAGAACTGAAAAAGATAGTTTCTTCTGAAATTGAAAAAAAAAAAAAAAGAAATATCGGCATCTCCATAAGGGGGGGGGAGGGATGAAACAAAATAGAGGTTATTGTTTAAATAAAAGCAAAGGCAATTGTGCTTAAGCAATAAAATAAAGTGTAGTGCCCATAGGAAATTTAAGTTACTATTATCCATATGTATCATACCTATCCCTAAACCTACATTATAATCTTGCAAAAGTCCTACATGATCTCGACTCAAAGACTCCTACATAAGTGGAGAACCACATGATATCCAAGCATATGGAAATTTCCAGTAGCTTGTGGTACTTCTTTGTTGAGAGTGGGCGGATTTTTCTATCTATGCCCTTCTTTGTTCTACATCTATATATTGGGTGATATATGGGCATCTCTCTTCATTTGGTGAGACACACTAGGGAATAGGAAATATTATGATTTCAGTTCTCAATAGGTGAATATGAGTACGGTTAAAAGTTATATGAACTCGAGGACGAGCAAGTATTTAAGGGTGGGAGAATTTGATAAAATAAAATTTCATGTATAAATTAAGCTGTTATTTAATATTAAATACAAATATTAATAATTTCTTTGCAGGAAAGATCATATTTTTTAAAACAATTCAGCAGCTTGACAATTAAGGAGGCATGTGAGAAAAAGAAAATAAACGAATTTTTCCTTATACAAATCAAGATCCATGACAAACAAAATGAAAAGAAAGAAGAAGAAAAAGATAGAGGCCAAGAAAGAAAGCCACGCTACTTTGGAGCAAGTGAGCATTTGCTAATGAGAATTTTGAAAGACAAAGTTGTGAGAATAAATTTTATATTTAACAATTGAAGTGGCAACTTGACAAATTGGATAAAAAAAGTAATCTGACAAATTCACAATAATAGGCAAGTTGCCAACTTGGAAAATAAGAAGTGTAACAATTCAGTGTATCGAAACTCTATAAAAAGCGCCATATTAAGCAGCTTTGAGAGGGGAACGAGAGGAGCAAAGATATTTCATAAGTCATTTTCTTTCTTCTTCGTCTTCAGTTTTCAGTGTAGGAAATTACTCTAGTTCCCGTTTTTAATTAAATAGTGAGAATTATTTTTCTTGAATATTTCTTCCTATTTTCTTATTAATGGGCAAGAATATTTTTGTTGCTAGTACTAACTCCAGTATGGAGTAACTCTTTTTGTGTTGGGAGAATGACGGATCTTAATATTTCTATATAATAATAGATCTTATTCCTCAATTTCACATGCTTGAGCTGAAACTTTTCATTTAAATTTTATTTGCTTTATAGTTAGATGTTATTTAATTTGTTAACATCTATCTATTTCGTACTACATATTAACTTCTTACTAATTCTGTAATCGAAAAAGGCGGAAGAAGTAATATAGTTAATTTTGGTACTGATAGATATTAACTTTTAGTGACATCTAGCTCTTATATATTAAAATTGATTCTACACTTATTTGTAATCGAAAGAGGAGAATATTGTAGTAATCAGTTATAACAAGTGGGTTAACCGAGATGAGTGCAATTAATTGTTCAACTATAGTAATAATATATAAATGTAATCGTGAGAGGCATTTATACATTTATGAGAAATAAAAATTGAAGATACATATATCTGCTATATAATAAAAATATAAAGTGAAGTCAGGATCCCAACACCTTTTTATTATATTTGTGAAAACTAAAATATTTTTATTGCGACATTCATGTATTTTAAGTTAGTCAATTCACAACTCAACTTTTTCTGATTTTCTCAAATAGTAATTAAAACAAGAAACGTCTATAGAATAGATAAACCAATCTATGTGAGTTTTACATCTTTCTATATTATTATTTGACAGAGTACGAGTTAGAATTTTACATACACCAAAAACTCGTCAGTAACCTAGTGCTCTAATACCAACTTGTCACGACCCAAATTTCCCACCTTCGAGACCGTGATGGTGCATAACATTTCACTTTCTAGGCAAGCTAACGTTAGAATAATTATCGCGATCCAAAATCCATTAAGGTCGTGATGGCATCGGACACCGCCGTCAGGCAAGCCAAAAATAAATACTTGATTTGGTTCTCATTTTTAATATTTTTTATATCATATTTTCCTTCGATTAAATAGTAAAAGGTGGAATTCACATTGTAAATAATAATATTTTAAATAATTTCAATACAGAACAACCCATAATCACTCCAAAACCCGGTGTCACAAGTGCATGAGCATCAACTAGGAAGGTAAAAATAAAATACAACACATGTACAGAATACAAATTAGACAGAAAAATACTTAAGTAACTCTGGAGGAGACTCTGTTGGCTGCGGATCGTAGATAAAAATGCAGCTCACCTAAGTCTCCGCATTAATCACACCTCTGCGCCCACAAGGTTGCTAGACATATATGTACCTGCACAAAACAATGTGCAGTAAGTGTAGTATGAGTACGTAAATCAGCGTGTACCCAATAAGTATCTTACCTAACCTCGAAGAAGTAGTGACGAGGGATCGACTCTGACACTTACTAGGGCCAATAACATGATAATATGAAACTCTAATTAAGCATGATATACAATAATAAGACTCAGAATAAGAAATAACTGAATAAGTCTTCACCATATTTAAGGGCTTAAATCACTTCCTTTCTTTAAAACATATGATCACACAAACAATACATTTATGCCAATTATGAAAGCAACTTCCTATTCTATTATCACACACGAATACCACTGAGGACGTTCGGCCCGATCCAACATAAATGTAAATTATGCACTGCCGAAGGTTGAACGGCGCGAACCATAGATGTATCTATTCTCGCGAATCATCCATGCGACGCGGTCAAATATAAATTTAAGGGATTACCCCGCTCGCGAATCATACTTGCGATGCGGTTACACATAGATTTCTAAGTTATTATAGTATTCTTCCATTCTTTTCAAAATACGAAATTCAAATGAAAACTTTTAAGATCCCAATTCTTCCTCAATTTCAACTTCTTTTAAAAACATTTAATAAGCAAACTCAATCTCGCTCCTTCTCAAGGAAAACAATAAACATAAATCAATAACAATATAACCAAGGCATGATGTAAGCCTAAAACTATCCGAACATGGGCATAGCTAGTAGCTACGTACGGACTCTCGTCACCTCGTGTATACGTAGCACCCACAAATAGAAGCACATAATAATTTAGTTTACCTATGGGGTTAGTTCCCTCTTTCAAGATTAGAAAGGATACTTACCTCGCTCCGAAGCTCCACAGCCAACTCCGACGCCATTTTAATACCTCAAACCGATGCTTGACGATCCAAAACTAAGCAAACAATGTGCAAATCCATCAATGTGTGTTCTAATACCCATAACTAATAAATTTAAACAATTTTCCAACTCCACTCGAAAAGTCGGTAAAATTCACCCTCGGGCCCACGTGCCCGGATTCCGAAATTTTTGTGAAGATAAACATTACCCATAATACCAGGAACTCGATTATATCATCTATTCTAAATTCCATGTCCAATTTTGTGATAAAAATCAAAAAATATAAATTTCTAGGTTTTTCTTTAAAAACCCCAAAATGTCTACTAATTTCCGTATTTAAATCCTTATACAAACCATGTATTTATCTTATAACAAGTGGGGACCACTTACATTGAGTTGCTTGATGAAATTCTCCCCTTGAAACTCCCTTAAATAGCACAAACCAAATGAAAAATGGGAGAAAAATGGACAAATCCCAATTGTAAAGAAACCTCACTGCCCAGTGCCATTTCCGCACCTGCGGCACATTAGCCGTACCTACGGCTTCGTAGGTGCGAGGCCCTCTCTCGCTTCTGTGCCTTCTCCCGCTTCTACGCTAATCCTCTTCGCTTCTACGCTTGTGAAGATGTAGCCAACACTCCGCACCAACGGTCCTTCCCCGAACTGCCCAGCTCCGCACCTGCGGCCAAGACCTCGCAGGTGCGGTTACACCAGATAACACCTGCCTCAATTCTTCTTCAAATTTTCAAATTCGATTCGTTAACCCCCCGGAATTACCAACAAGTCGTATAACCCGGTACAAACTTAGTCGAATCCTCAAACCACCTCATATAACATCAAAAACACCGATTACTCCCGGATTCAAGTCTAAAGAACTTTGAAATTCTAAACTTCTACAATCGATGCCGAAACCTATCGAATCACGTCCGATTGACCTCAAAATTTGCACACAAGTCATATTTGACATTACGGACCTACTCCAACTTCCAGAATTGGAATCTGACCCCGATATCAAGAAGTCCACTTCCGATCAAACTTCTCAAAAACCTTCAAATTTCTAACTTTCGCCAAATGACCCCAAAATGACCTACGGACCTTAAAATCCACTTCCGGAGGCGCTCCCAATACCAGAATCACCATACGGAGCTATTCCCAGACTCGGGATCCCAAACGGACATCGATTACATTGAAATGCACTTCAACCCAAATTTATGAAATTCTTCCAAAATGCTAACTTTCACAAATGCGTCAAAATGCTCTCGGGTCATCCAACACCCGATCCGAACATACGTCCAAGTCCGGAATCAACATACGAACCTGGTGGAACCTTCCAATCCCGATTCCAAGGTTGTTTACTCAAAAATCCGACCTTAGTCAATTCTTCCAACTTAAGTCTTCCGAAATGACAATTTTCTTTCCAAATCAACTCTGAACTTCCGAAATTCCAATTCCGACCACGCGTACAAGTCATGATTCCCGAAGTGAAGCTGCTCATGGCCTCAAACCACCGAACGACACGCTAGAGATCAAAATGACCGGTCGGGTCATTAGATACTCTCCCACTTAAACCGAACGTGCTAAGGACTGCTATGGAGTTGTCTGAAATCATTGTTTGACACCTCATGCACCTACCCGTGCTACCACAACTCAGTTGAGCATATTTTCCCAAGAAACTCTTAAGATTCTCCCTTTTATTTAGTCAAATAAGCGTTATAGCTAAATTCCAACATCCGGAACTCTCCATCGGGCCTGCTTTCAACATACGATCCGCAAGACTCTACTAGACTTGCTCTGACTCGTGAGACATAAGAGAACTTAGCGCTATGATACCATGTTGTCATGACCCAAAATCCATTAAGGTCGTGATGGCGCCGGACACCGCCGTCAGGCAAGCCAAAAATAAATACTTGATTTGGTTCTTATTTTTAATATTTTTGAAATCATATTATCCTTCGATTAAATAGTAAAAGGTGGAATTCACAGTGTAAATAATAATATTTTTAACAATTTCAATATAGAACAACCCATAATCACCCCAAATCCCGGTGTCACAAGTACATGAGCATCAACTAGGAAGGTAAAAATAAAATACAACACCTGTCTAGAATACAAATTAGACAGGAAAATACTTAAGTAACTTTGGAGGAGACTCTGTTGGCTGCAGATCATAGATGGAAATGCAGCGCACCTAATTCTACGCATTAACCACACCTCTGCGCCCACAAGGCTGCTAGACATTTATGTACCTGCACAAAAGAATGTGCAGCAAGTGTAGTATGAGTACGTAAATTAACGTGTACCCAGTAAGTATCCCGCCTAACCTCGAAGAAAGAGTTACGAGGGGTCGACTCTGACACTTACTGAGGCCAATAACATGATAATATGAAACTCTAATTAAGCATGATATACAATAATAAGACTCAGAACAAGAAATAACTGAACAAGTCTTCACCATATTTAAGGGCTTAAATCACTTCCTTTCTTTAAAACATATGATCACACAAACAATAAATTTATGCCAATTATGAAAGAAACTTCCAATTCTTTTATCACACACGAATACCACCGAGGACGTTCGGCCCGATCCAACATAAATATAAAATATGCATTGTCGAGGGTCGAACGACGCGAACCATAGATGCATCTATTACCCCGCTCGCGAATTATTCATGCGACGCGGTCAAATATAAATTTAAGGTATTACCCCGCTAGTGAATCATACTTGCGACGCGGTTACACATAGATTTCTTAAGTTATTATAGTATTCTTCCATTCTTTTCAAAATACGAAATTCAAATGAAAACCTTTAAGATCCCAATTCTTCCTCAATTGCAATTCCTTTTAAAAACATTTAATAAGTAAACTCAATCTCGTTCCTTCTCAAGGCAAACAATAAACATAAATCAATAACAATATAACCAAGGCATGATGTAAGCCTAAAACTACCCGAACATGGAATAGCTAGTAGCTACGCGGACTCTCGTCACCTCGTGCGTACGTAGCCCCCATAAATAGAAGCACGTAATAATTTAGTTCACCTATGGGGTTAATTCCCTCTTACAAGGTTAGAAAGGAGACTTACCTCGCTCCGAAGCTCCATAGCCAGCTCCAACGCCACTTTAATACCTCAAAACGATGCTTGACGATCCAAAACAATGCAAACAATGTGCAAATCAATCGATGTGTGTTCTAATACCCATAACTAATCAATTTAAATAATTTTCCAACTCTGCTCGAAAAATCGGTAAAATTCACCCTCGGGCCCACGTGCCCGGATTCCGAAATTTTTTGCGAAGATAAATGTTACCCATAACACCACGAACTCGATTATATCATCTATTCCAAATTCCATGTCGAATTTCGTGGTGAAAATCCAAAAATATAATTTTCTAGGTTTTTCTTGAAAAGCCCCAATATTTCTACTAATTTCCATGTTTAAATCCTTATACAAACCATGTATGTATCTTCTGCGGCTCTACACCTGCGTCCAAGACCTCGCAGGTGCGGTTACACCAGATATCAGCTACCTCAATTCTTCCTCAAATTTCCAAATTCGATCCGTTAACCACCCGAAATCACCTCGAGGCCCTCGGGACCTCAACCAAACATACCAACAAGTCCTATAACCTGGTACGAACTTAGTCGAATCCTCAAACCACCTCATATAACATCAAAAACACTGATTACACCCGGATTCAAACCTAAAGAACTTTGAAATTCCAAACTTCTACAATTGATGTTGAAACCTATCGAATCACGTCCGATTGACCTCATATTTTGCACACAAGTCATATTTGACATTACGGACCTACTCCAACCTCCAGAATTGGAATCCGACCCCGATATCAAAAAGTCCACTTCCAGTCAAACTTCTCAAAAAGCTTTAAATTTCTAATTTCGCCAAATGACCCCAATATGACCTACGTACCTCCGAATCCAGTTCTGGAGGCGCTCCCAATACCATAATCACATACGGAGCTATTCCCAGACTTGGGATCCCAAACCGACATTGATAACATTATAATGCATTTCAACCCAAAATTATGAAATTCTTCCAAAATGATAACTTCCACAAATGCGTCGAAATGCTCCCGGGTCATCCAACACCTGATCCGAACATATGTCCAAATCCAGAATCAACATACGAACCTGGTGTAACCTTCAAATCTCGATTCCAAGTCTGTTTACTGAAAATTGGACCTTAGTCAATTCTTTCAACTTAAGGCTTCCGAAATGAGAATTTTCTTTCCAAATCAACTCTGAACTTCCGAAATTCCAATTTCGACCACGCATACAAGTCATGATTCCTGAAGTGAAGCTGCTTGTGGCCTCAAACCGTCGAATAATGTGCTAGAGCTCAAAATAATCGGTCGGGTCGTTACAATAATATTAGCCATTTTAAAACAATTTTAAATTAATTAATAACAAAGAAACAAATGTGAAAGTAAAGTCTGAAATTTAGTGAATAATCCATAATAATAGCGATGTCTAAATACCATCCCAGAATTGGTGTCTCATGTGCACGAGCTACTTGAATAATACAAATAAAGGTGTGAATGAAAGAAACGTTGTCTGAAGGAATTACACAGCTATAATAAACTGAAAGAGGGCTTCAGAACTGCGAACGTCATGCGACTATAACTCAAGTCTCATGCGAATAGCGGAATCCGAGCAAATCTACTATACGCCGCTGGGACCAACTCCGGTATCTGCACAAGAAGTGCAAAGTGTAGTATGAGTACAACTGATCCCATGTACCCAGTAACTGCCGAGCCTAACCTCGGTGAAGTAGTGACGAGGCTAAGGCAGGTCACATATATTAACTTGTACGCAATAACAATAATAACAACAATAATAGAAATAAAACATGTATCTCTTTTCAATAATTGAAGCCAACTCGGCAGTCATAACCAATTATTATTTCAATCAGTTTCTGTTACGGCGTACAAACCCGATCCCACAATATATTCATATTCAATTTTATTGAGGCGTGCAACCCGATTCTAATATATCTTTTCAATCAATTCTGGTGCGGCATGTAACCCGCTCCTCCAATATATTCATTTCAATCAATTCTGTTGCGGCGTGCAACCCGCTCCTCCAATATATTCATTTCAATCAATTCTATTGCGGCGTGCAACTCACTCTTCCAATATATTCACTTTCATTTCCGTTGCGGCGTGCAACCCGTTCCTCCAATATATTCATTTACCAATTTTTATAAAAGTAATTACTCCAATAAATGCAACAATTAATATGAAATTATAAGACAACAAGCCAACAATAATTATGATTTATTAGAAATAAGTGATGATAAGTAACAATTAATTGTGAAAATTAAGGATGTAATAGGCATTGTAATAATTAGTATGCTAAACGTCAAGTGATAATTAAGTCACATAAATCAAATAAGCATGTAGCAATTATAGCATGGATTCAAGGCATGGTATTGAGCAAAGAACACGAGAGAAACAATTAATATAATAATTAATTCATGATTTAAAACAATACTTACCTCGCTTTGCAAATAAATTTCAAGATTCCAATACACCTTTGCCTCATGAATTCATGTATGAAAGCTTCAAATCTAATCACAAATAATTCAACATACTCAACACGAATCGTAGGAACTAATTCCATATGAAATTATAAATTTTCTGGATAGAAATCCGAAATTTATTTTAATAATCAATTGTGGGACCCACATATCGAATTCCAGAAAAACTCACAAAATCCGAACACCCATTCCGATACGAGTTCAACCATACAAAAATTATTGAATTCTGATATTGGATTTCCTTTCACCTCCTCAATTAAAGTATTTGAAGATTTCTACCTTTTTCAATCCAATCTTTACCCATTTGAACTCAACAATCTTCCCACAAACCTTATCAGTACAAGTATGTATAACTAATACTCTAACATCCAAGAATCATCTTACTAATTACCTATTTCTAGTTGGATTTCGAAATTGAAGGATTGGGGAAAGAAATTCTTACCTCTTTGAAGCTCTAGCAACCCTTTAATGCGATTTCAAGGTTTGATTCAAGGTAGAGTAGTGAAATCCTTAGTCCTTCCTTTCCTCTCTCTCTAGAATCGCTCTCCCCTCTCTCTAAAACACCAGACAATACCCTAAATCTGAACCCTAAAATGAGTTAAATGAAATGGGGGTCGGGTTATAAAAACTCTCCAAATTTTCGGACCGGGCTGCAGACCAGGTGAGGCACTCTCTGTAGCGAGCTACAGACCAGGTGTGATAACCCGATAGGTCATCTTATATTTTAGAACCTAATTCAGTATTTGGAGGCCTTAAAAACCTCAGTTTAGCCTTCCTCAATTTGCGTGCGCAGTTCGGGTGTTCTTCCGGAAGGATTATATGTTAAAAATAGATATAAATAAGAATTGTTGTCTTAAAAAATTAATTAGAGTTGACGTCAATCAACGTTTTGAGTAAACGGACCGGGATCCATATTTTGACAGTCCCGGTGCGTCCGTATCACAATATGAGACCTGGGTGTGTGCCCGGAATCGAATTCGGAGGTCTTAGCTCAAGTTATGGAATTTTGATGAAAAATAAAAAGTTTGAAAGTTTAATAATTTTAAGAATTGACTGATATTTGGTATTGTTGATACCGGGTCCGTATTTTGGTTTCGGAGTCCGGTACAGGTCCATTATTATATTTAAGACTTGTGTGTCAAATTTGGTGAGACACAGAGTTAATTTGATGTGATTCAGATGTTCGATATGAAAATTTCATTTGATTTGGTGTTCAATTCGTAGTTCTAGGTGTTATTTTGGCGATTTGATCGCGCGAGTAAGTTTGTATGATGTTTTTGGACTTGTGCGCATGTTTGGTTTCGAGCCCCGACGGCTCGGGTGAGTTTCGGATAGGCTACGGAGTGTTTTGAACTTAGAAAACATAACAGATGCTGCAACTGATCTGCAGACATCGCATTTGCGAGGTCTGGCTCGCAAATGGGAGCCTCGCATTTGCGAAGAGACCATCGTATTTGCGAGCAGTGGGATGGGGGGAGGCCTTCGCAATTGCGATGTTTTGATCGCATTTGTGATCCTGGCAGTCCGCATTTGCAAACACTAATTTGCATTTGCGAAGGCAGCAGACATAGCCATTATTCGCATTTGCGATCACTGGGTCGCATTTGCGATCATGCCTGAGTTCGCATTTGCAAACTATTCTTCCCATTTGCGAAGAATGCAGAGGTGTGATGTTTCTCGCATTTGCGATGAAATCTTTGCATTTGCGGGCTTCGCAATTGCGAAGCCCAGGTCGCAAATGCGACATCTGCAGCTGAACAACTATGACTTAGACGGGAGTTTTGGTTCATTTCTCAAATTTTCAAAACCTAAAACATTAGAGGCGACTTTTCCAAAACTTCTTCTTCCCCAAATCGTTGGTAAGTGATTCTAACCTATTTCCTTTCAATCTTTCACTACTTTTCCTAAGATTTCAACCTAAAATCTAAGATTTTCATGGTGGAATTGGGGGTTTTGGGTAGAAACTAGGGATTTGGTATATTCGGGATTTAGACCTCAAATTGAGGTCGGATTCCAAAACAAATTATATAATTGGGCTCGAGGGTAAATGGATTTTGGTCCGAACCTCGGGTTTTGACCAAGTAGGCCCAGGGTCAATTTTTGACTTTTTGGGGGAAAGTTTGGGGAATCTAAATTTATGCATTGTAATTGATTTCTTTAGCAATATTTGATATTATTGAGTCGTTTGTAGATAGATATGAGTGGTTTGGAGGTGGATTCTAGAGGAAAAGTGGAATTGAGCATTAAGTGGCCTTTGGAGCGAGGTAGGTGTTGTGTATAACCTTGACTTGAGGGAATTAGGAAACCTCGTACAAATTGCTATGTGAATTTCATGTGAGCAGCGTATATGTGAGGTGACGAGTACTTATGCGATGCCACATTATCTGTTTTCCCATTTTTTCTCATATTATCTCTTTTCCTGTCTTAACTGTTACCTGCTCTAATTGGGTTTCCATGCCTAGTTGCTACTTGTAGTCATTGTTTCCTCATGTTCATGATATTAGTTCTTTCCATAGTTTCATACTCTCCTACTATTTGCTCAAGTTGGTTTATCTGTAACTTGTAGTTGTAAATTCTGGATTTGGTCTCGCTATGTAGTATTACTCATTCGGATTATCATATTGTACAAGGTTTCCTATTTGTTCAGTTCGGTGTCTTAGAATTGTAAAGAGTTTTTCGATGATTTGAAATAAGGGTGAATTATGATACTTGTGAGTTTTACTGTGCTTATTGAGTACTTGATATTGACATATGGTAGGATCGGGTTGCACGCCGCAACTGGTGAAATAAGGTTGATATGTTGAGGTGGAATAAGGGTGAATGTGTACTGTACGGTGGGATCGGGTTACACGCCGCAACAGGTGGAATAAGGGTTGATTGACATGGTGAAATAAGGGTGAATTATGATACTGATATTGACATATGTTGTTGATATCGTTATGGTGAAATAAGGGAGGAATTTGTGTTGTCTGGTTGGATCAGGTTGCGTGCCGCAACAACCTATATGTTTCCATTTCGTGAGCTGTATTGTTTTTCTTTTGGGTATTTATATCTGAATTATTAAAGATTGGTGATTTTGGACGACAATGGTTTATTCTTGAGATTGTGGTGATTATTTTCAGTTGGCTGTTTAATTCGGTTCAGTATTCCCAATTTTCTATTATTATTATATATTGCGTTCAGGTTGTAGTGTAGGTGACCCGCCTTAGCCTCGTCACTACTTCGACGAGGTTAGGCTCGGCACTTACAAATACATGGGGTCGGTTGTACTTATACTACACTCTGCACACTGTGCATAGTTTGGAGATGGTCCCAGTGGTGGCTACTAGAGAGCTCAGATTGGACAGCCTGCAGAGACTTGAGGTACAGCTGCTCAACGCTCGCAGCTCCTAAAGTCCCCGTCTTTATTTTTGTTTAGCTGTGTATTTTTATTCAGACAACTTTGTATTTATTTCAGACCCTTGTATGTATTACTCTAAAAGCGTGCACTTGTGACACCGGGTTCAGGATTTGTAGTAGATGTTTTCATGGTTTTAGCTTCCGCCTTTATATTTGGATTATTGCAGTTAAATTAATTCTTCTTCATTAATTAAGTTTAAATTGTTAAAAAGGGATAAATTGTTCTAACGTTGGCTTGCCTAGCAAGTGAAATGTTAGGCTCCATCACGGTCCTGGCGTTGGAAATTTCGGGTCGTGACATGTTGATATCAGAGCACTAGGTTACATAGGTCTCACGAGTCACGATCAAACTTAGTAGGGTCTAGAGGATCGATACAGAAACGTCTGTACTTATCTTCCAGAGGCTATGGAGTTAGGAACAGTTTCACTTCTATTATTCTCTGTCGTGCGATTTTATTCTATCATTATTGATTGGACCCTTCTATTCTATTCTCTCGCAGATGGCGAGAACGCGTACCGCATTTTCAGCTAAGCAGCAGCCAGAGCCCCCAGTGACAGCTCCTACGAGGGGTAGAGGTCGAGGCCGAGGTCATGCCAGAGGCCGAGGTAGGGGCAGAGCTCAGCCCAGAGCTCGAGCAGCAGCACCAGTGGTGGAGCCTCAGGTAGAGTTTGATGAGGAGGTTCCATCTCAGGTTGTGCCTGTCGGATCAGCTCAGGTCCCGTAGAGGTTCATTGCCACACCGGTGCTTCAGGATGCTTTGGTCCATTTGGTAGGCCTTATGGAGAGAGTGGCCCAGACTAGCGCATTCCCCATGACACCAGCCGTCTCTCAGGCTGGAGGGGGAGCACAGACTCCTACTACTCACACTCCAGAGCAGATAGCTCCCAAGTATCAGACTCTAGCCGCTCATCCAGTCGGAGTAGTTCAGCCAGTTATTGCGGCACATACCGGTGATGGGTCAGCTATGTCTTCTGAGGCTTTGTGGAGATTGGATAGTTTTACCAAGATCATCTCAGTTCACTTCAGTGGTGCTACTTCATAGGATCCCCAAGAGTATCTTGCCAGTTGTCATGAGGTTCTACGGAACATGGGTATAGTGGAGACCAATGGGGTCGATTTTTCTGCATTTCACATGATTGGTACGCCAAGAAATGGTGGAGGGATTATTTGTTGACCAGACCAGCTGGGTCGCCTTCTTTTACTTGGTACCAGTTCTCTCAGCTCTTCCTGGAGAAGTTTCTTCCTATCACATTGAGAGAGGAGCATCGTCGTCAGTTCGAGCGTGTCCAGCAGGGCAGTATGACTGTTACTCAGCACGAGACCTATTTTGTGGATTTGGCCCGTCATGCTCTTCTTCTGCTTCCTATTGAGAAAGAGAGGGTGGGGAGGTTTATTGATGGACTTGCTCAGCCTATCAGATTGAAGATGGCTAAGGAGACTGGGAGTGAGATTTCTTTTCAGGCGGCTGCCAATGTCGCCAGGCCAGTTGAGATGGTTCTTGCATAGGGAGGTCAGGGATCTGACAAGAGACCTCATCATTCTAGTGGGTTCAGCGGTGACTCATATGGAGGCAGGGGTACTTTTGGTAGAGGCCATCCTCCCAGGCCGTTTCATTTAGCACTTCAGGCATCCCACAGTGCTTGAGGGAGCCGTGGTCTATCACGACCCAAAATCCTAACCTGTCGCGATGGCGCCTATCTCAATACTAGGCAAGTCGACAACCTCAATAAATTGCAATTTCCATTAAGTGTGAAAACATAATATTGAATTTCATAGAAAATCTAACAATTTCTGACATAAAAAACATCCCCAAAACCCAGTTTCACTAAGTACATGAGAATCTAAATTATAACAAGTATAACTGATAAAAACACTGTCTGAAAAATGTAGAACAGTACAACAACTGAAGAAAAGAGAGAGTCAAGTTCTGCGGACGCCAAGCAGCTACCTCGATAGTCTCCACAGATAAAGCTCTAAAATATTTGCAATCGATGTGTCCGGAGGTACCTAGATCTGCACACGAGATGCAAAGTATAGTATGAGTACAACCAACTCAATAAGTAACAAAACTAACTATCACGAACCAAAAATCGCATTCGTTGTGATGGCACTTATCTCGATACTAGGCAAGACCACAACATCCATAACCCACCATTTCTTTTAAATACTGAAAACATAATAATTAATTAAGGGGGAAAACTCCCATCAACACTGAATATAAATTTAATCCCAAAACCGAGTGTCACTGAGTACATGAGCATCTATACATTACAAGTCTAATAAATCCGATCTATAATAATCTTAGACCAAATAAAATAAACAAAAGGATAGGGAAGGAGAGACAAGGTCTACAAAACATAGCAGCTACCTATGAATCTCCGAAAAATCAACTCTGTGAAAGAATCAACACCCACTGTATTCGGGATCACCTGGATCTGCACACAAAGTGCAGGGTGTAGTATGAGTACAACCAACTCAGTAAGTAATAATAATAAATAAGGAACTGAAAGTAGTGACGAACTTCTCATCTAAGTCCAAATACAATACTTTCCAACATAAAAGGGTAGGCATGCTCTCAAGTTCAACATTTAAAATTTCACATAAATTTCATATCAAATTTGACTGACCCAGAAAATAATAGTTTTTCAAAATTTCCAAAATAGGGATATATGACAGCTGAAATGCAGTAAATAATTCAATCAATTCATCCTCTCAGAGTAACGGTCACTCAGTCCTCCCATTCACCCCAACCTCACAGTGACTCTTTCCTCACAGTCACTCAGCACTCGACACTCAGCACTCGACACTTGCACTCAGTAGGTAACTGCGCTCGCTTGGAGTGTATACAGACTTCGGAGGGGCTCCTTCAGCCCAAGCTCTATATCAAGCCAATCATGGCATATAATAATAAAATATACTGCGACATGCAGCCCGATCCCATAAATATCCTCACTATTAGGCCCTCGGCCTCACTCAGTCATCAACCTCTCCAGTCTCTCGGGCTCAAGATGTCATGAATATCAGGCCAAAAATGATAATATGATGCATCAATACATAGCAACAGAGACTGAGTTATGATATGAAATGAATGAACATGACTGAGTGTGAAATTATAATTTGAACATATAATTCAACCACATAAATGACCCCAGTAGGTACCAATAATAACAACATATGTCTAAGTATGATTTTTAATACGAGTCTCAACTCAAATTTCTCTAACACATAGAGAATGTACTGATATCAACAGAATACTCAACTACACAGTTCCATAAAATTTGACCAAGTCACAATTCTTACGTTTCATGCCCACACGCCTGTCACCTAGCATGTGCATCACCTCAAAACCAATCAAATAACACATAATCCGGGGTTTCATACCCTCAGGACCAAATTTAGAACTGTTACTTACCTCAAACCGTGAAATTCTTTATTCCATTATGCCCTTGCCACGAGAATTGTTCTCCGAAAGCCTCGTATCTAGCCACAATTAATTCAATTCAATCAATACCAATTATTGTAATTAATTCCATATGGAAATACTAATTTTCTAATAAAAATCCGAAATTCACTCAAAAATTTCCCGTGTGGCCCACGTCTCGGAACACGACAAAAGTTACAAAATATGAACGCCCATCCAACCACGATTCCAACCATACAAATTTCACCAAATTCCGACATCAACTCGTCCCTTAAATCTTCAATTAAACTCTTTGAAGATTTCTACCATTTTCAACCCAATCTTTACCCATTTGAACTCAATAATCTTTCCATAAACCTGCCTGGGTTTGCGGTCACTTTGCGGCCCACAGACCTGTTATAAGGTCGCATAATGAACCTCAGAATAGTTCTGCGGTCGCATAGTCGACCGCATAATGGCATCCAAAATAGCCCCTTACCAGCCTCACTCTGCGGCCATTATGCGGTCTGCATAGTGATTATGCGACCGCATAGTGGGCCGCAGAAATGTCCTACTCTCCCGAAAATTTTCCTTTACTCTCCAATGCATTTTTCAACCCAAAAAGTCTGAGCCGTGGTCGTTACACATAAGTCAACATCCGGTCAACCTTTTCAACGTAAATTCGAAACATTAGAACTAAGTGTTCCAAATCATTCCAAAACCTCACCGGACCCGAACCAATTACCCCCGGCAAGTCACTAACAAATGTAAGGTATAAATTGAGCAGTAACTGGGGGAACAGGGTTGTAATACATAAAACGACCAGCCGGGTCGTTACATTCTCCCTCTCTTAAACAAACATTCATCTTCGAACGGGTTTAGAATTATACCTGGAGTCTAAAATAAGTGTGGATATTTGCTATGTATCTCCCGCTCAGTCTCCCAAGTAGCTTCTCTGACTGGCTCGCCTCTCCACTGCACTTTCACTGAAGCTATGTTCTTTGATCTCAACTTTCGAACCTGCCGGTCTAAAATAGCCACCGACTCCACATCATAAGTCAAATTACCGTCCAACTGCACTGTACTGAAATCCAAAATATGAGACAGATTCACGACATATTTTTGGAGCATGGATAAATGGAACACTGGAGGAACACCTGATAGACTGGGTGGCAAAGCAAGTTCATAAGCCACTTCTCCAATTTTCTTAAGTAAACCAAAAGTTCCAATATACCGAGGGCTCAACTTTCCCTTCTTTCCGAACCTCAACACACCCTTCATGGGTGAAATCTTGAGCAGAACCTTTTCCCCAACCATGTAAACAACATCATGGACCTTCCGGTCGGCATAACTCTTCTGTCTAGACTGTGCCGTGCGAAACCGCTCCTGAATTAATTTAACCTTCTCCAAAGCATCGTGAACCAAATCAGTACCCAATAGTCTAGTCTAACCTGGCTCAAACCAACTCGCCGGACACCGACACCATCTCCCATATAAAGCCTCATGCGGAGCCATCTAAATGCTCGATTGGTAGCTGTTATTGTAAGCAAACTCTGCAAGTGGCAGGAACTGATCCTAAGAACCTCCAAAATCTATAACACAAGCGCGTAGCATATCTTCCAATATATGAATAGTGCACTCTGACTGCCCGTCCGTTTGAGGGTAAAATGATGTACTTAGCTGAACCTGTGTACCTAATTCTTGTTGTACTGCCCTCCAAAATTGTGATGTAAACTGCATGCCCCAATCCGAAATGATTGACACTAGCACACCGTGTAGGCGAACAATCTCGCGGATATAAATCTCAGCCAACCGCTCCGAAGAATACGTAGTACCAACTGGTATAAAATACGCGGATTTGGTTAACCGATCCACAATCACCCAAATAACATCAAACTTCCTCAAAGTCCGTGGAATCCCAACTACGAAATCCATGGTAATACGCTCCCATTTCCACTCCGGAATTTCAAGTTTCTGAAGTAATCTGCCCAATCTTTGATGCTCGTATTTCACCTGTTGACAATTTAAACACCGAGCTACAAACCCAACTATATTTTTCTTCATTCGCCTCCACCAATAGTATTGCCTCATATCCTAATACATCTTAGCGGTACCTGAATGAATGGAGTACTGCGAACTGTGTGCTTCCGAGAGAATCAACTCACACAAACCATCTACATTAGGCACACAAAGCCTGCCTTGCATCCGTAATAAACCGTCATCTACAATAGTGACTTCTTTGGCATCACCGTGTTGAACTGTGTCCTTAAGGACAAGCAGATGGGATTATCATACTGGCGCTCTCTGATGCGATCATATAAAGAAGACCGAGAAACCAGCTCAAAATCATCCAATTTAACAAATTGGTTGGCCAAGGGAACATCCAAAGCCAAAGGCCTCTCTATTACCGGTAAGTATGATAAGCTGCCAAACTCTCTGCCTTACGACTCAAGGCATCGGCCACCACATTGGCCTTTCCGGGATGATAAAGAATGGTGATATCATAATCCATAAGCAAATCCAACCACCTTTGTAGCTGCAAATTAAGATCCTTCTGTTTAAACAGATGTTGTAGACTACGGCGATCGGTATAAACCTCACAATGGACACCACACAAGTAATGCCGCCAAATTTTCAAGGCATGAACAATAGCTGATAACTCAAGGTCGTGGACCGGATAATTCTTCTCATGTACCTTTTAATGTTTGGACGCATAGGAAATCACCCTACCGTCTTCCATCAGTACTGCATCGAGACTAATACGCGACGCGTCACAATACACAGTATAAAACCTTGAACCTGTAGGCAACACCAATACTGGAGTTGTAGTCGAAGCTGTCTTGAGCTTCTAAAAGCTCTCTTCACATTCATCCGACCACCTGAACGGAGCACCTTTCTGGGTCAATTTAGCCATAGGCGATGCAATAGACGAGAAACCCTCCATGAAGCGACGATAATAACTAGCCAAGCCGAGAATACTCCGAATCTCAGTAACTGATGATTGTCTATGCCAACTCTAAACTTCCTCTATTTTCTTCGGATCCACCTTAATCCCTTTACTGGACACTATGTGTCTCAAGAATGCCACCGAACTAAGCCAGAACTCACACTTAGGTAATTTGGCATATAGCTTCTCCTCTCTCAGCCTCTGCAATACGATACACAAGTGTTGGGAATGCTCCTCGGGCTACGTGAGTACACCAGGATATCATCAATAAATATCATGACAAATAAGTCAAGATACGGCTGGAATATGCTATTCATCAGGTGTATAAATGTTGCTGGGGCATTGGTTAGCCCAAATGACATCACAAGAAATTTATAGTGACCATAACGAGTCCTGAATGCCATCTTTAGAATATCTTAATCCCAAATTTTCAACTGGTGATACCCCGAACTCAAATCAATTTTTGAGAATACCCTCGCTCCCTAAAGTTGGTCAAATAAATCATCAATACGCGGCAAAGGATACTTATTCTTGATTGTAACTTTGTTCAGTTGCCTGTAATCGATGTACATCCTTATAGTACCATCTTTCTTTTTCACAAACAAAATCGGTGCACCCCAAGGTGACACACTAGGCCTAATAAACCCCTTATCAAGGAGTTCCTGAAGTTGCTCTTTCAATTCTTTCAATTCAGCTGGTGCCATATGATACGGAGGAATAATAATGGGCTGAGTGCCCGGCACCAAGTCAATACCAAAATCTATATCCCTATTAGGTGGCATACATGGCAGGTCTGTAGGAAATACATCCGGAAAGTCTTGCACTACCGGTACTGAATCAATAGTAGAGGTATCTGCATCAACATTTCTCACAAAGGCCAAATATGACAAACACCTTTTCCCCACCATACGTTGGGCCTTCAAATAAGAAATTACACTACTGGGAATATAATCTAGAGACCCTCTCCATTCGACTTTTGGCAACCCCGACATTGCCAACGTCACGATTTTTGCGTGACAGTCCAGAATAGCATCACATGGAGACAACCAATCCATACACAGGATTACATCAAAATCAACCATACTAAGCAATAAGAGACCAAATCTAGTTTCTAGTCCCCCAATAGTTACCACACACGACCGATACACATGATCCATAATAATAGTATCACCCACCGGCGTAGATACACGAACAGGTGAAACTAAGGACTCATGGGGCATATCCAGATAATGAGTGAAGTACGATGACACATACGAATAAGTAGAACCAGGGTCAAATAATATAGAAGCCTCACTATGGCACACTGAGATAGTACCTGTGATCACTATATCAGAAGCAAAAGCCTCTGGTCTAGCAGGAAAAGCATAGAATCGGGCATGACCGACACCTGATCGGCCTCCCCCTCTTGGGCAACCCCTAGCTAACTGACCCTCACCCCATGCTAGCTGGGCGGGTAGTGAAGCAACTGGTGCTGAAGTCGTAGTTTGACTCCTCTGCTGCACTAGACCTCCTTAGCGATGAGGACACTGTCTCCAAATATGCCCAAATTTCCTGCACTCAAAGCAGCTCCCCGGTACTGGTGGTGGTGTGGACTGAATCGGGCCCCGAGAGCAACAATAACTGCTAGAATCACTTAGTGCAAATGAACCCTAAACTGAAGGGGCACGGGACGAACTCTAGGCTGGGAGGGCACTGAGAGATAACTGGCCTTGATGAGAACTATATGAACCCTTGCCGGATGGTGCACCACGGTGAACTGGACGACCCATTTGATCGTGTCTGTAAGGACGATCCCTATCGCAGTAAAACTGACCCCCTAAAGGAACACCGCTGAAATCACCTGGTCCACGAGGCCTCTTGGCCTCCCTCTCTCCACGTTCCTGACTACGGACCATCTCTATCTGCCAAGCAGTGTCAACTACCTCATCAAAAGTAGCACCCGATACTCTCTCTTGAGTCATAAGTAACTACAACTGATATGTGAGGCCATCAATGAACCTCCTAATCCTCTTCCTATCAATAGGAACCAACCAAACTGCATTATGAGCCAACTTAGAAAATCTCATCTTGTACTACGTCACAGACATGCCATCTTGACATAAATGCTCAAATTGTTTACACAGCTCCTCTCTGTTGAGACTGCGGCACGAACTTCTCCAAAAAGAGCATGGAGAATTCCTGCCATGTAACTAGTACGACACCAACTATCCTGCACCTCTCATAAGCCTCCCACCATCTGAAGGCAACCCCAGAAAGCTGAAAAGTACTGAACGATACCCCACTGGTCTCCGGAATACCCGTTGTCCACAGTATTCGCTAGCACTTATCTAGAAATACTTGAGCATCCTCTGACTCAGCACCGCTAAATGATACAGGTCGAAGCCTCCCAAATCTCTCAAGTTTCCTATGCTCATCATCTGCCAAAACGGGGACAACCGGGGCCTGAGCAGCTGCAGCCGGCTGGGCTGGTAGTGCCCCCGATATCTGAAGTCCCTGCACTACCTACTCTGGAGCACGGGAAACAGGGGTATGAGTACCTCTCCCGGCCTAAGAAGTGGATGGTGCGGCCTAAGCCGAAACCACCTGAGCAAGGCTAGTGCAAACTGTCAATATCTAAATCCAAGCCTCATGTAGGCATGGAATCTCAATGGGCACAGCAGGTGCCTGAGCGGGTCCCGTCGGTTCAACAACATTTGGAATCTACTCCTCAGCTGGAGCAACTGGTGGTGCTACAGGTGTTGCTCTAACTGCTGTACGAGCGACACCTCGACCTCTACCTCGGTCCCGACCTCTACCACGGCCCCGGCCACTCGCGGCCCTAACTGGTGGCACTGGTGGTTGACTGTCCGATCCGGTAGTACATTCTCACCATCTGTGAGAGAATAGAATAACAGAATTTTAGTTTTTCGGAATCAACAAGTTCACACGATAGAATATAAGAAAGTGAAATGTTCCTAAGGGTTCGGCAGCCTCTCGAAGATAAGTACAGACGTCTCTGTACTGATCCGCAAGGCTCTACTAAACCTGCTTATGACTCGTGAGACTTATGTAACCTAGGCTCTGATACCAACTTGTCACGACCCAAAAATCTCACTCGTCGTGATAGTGCCTATCTCGATACTAGGCAAGCCGACAACATCAATAACCCACAATTTTTTTAAAATACTAAAAACATAATAATTAATTTAAGGGGAAAACTCCCACCAACACTGAATATAAATTTACTCCCAAAACCTGTTGTCATTGAGTACATGAGCATCTATACATTACAAGTCTGATAAACCCGATCTATAATAATCTGAGACCAGATACAATAAATAAAAGGATAGGGAAGGAGAGACAAGGTCTGCGAAACATAGCAGCTACCTCTGAATCACCAAAATATCAACTGTGTGAAAGCATCAATATCCACTATATCCGGGATCACCTGGATCTGCACACAAAGTGCAAGGTTTAGTATGAGTACAACCAACTCAGTAAGTAACAATAATAAATAAAGAACTGAAAGTAGTGACGAGCTTCTCAGCTAATTCCAAATACAGTACTTTCCAACATAAAAGGGTAGGCATTCTCTCAAGTTCAACATTTAAAATTTCACATAAATTTCATATCAAATTTGACTGACCCAGAAAACAATGTTTTTCCGAAATTTCCAAAATAGGGATATATGACAACTGAAATGTAGCAACTAATGCAATCAATGCATCCTCTCAGAGTAACAGTCACCCAGTCCTCCCATTCACTTCAACCTCACAGTCACTCTTTCCTCACAGTCACTCATTCCTCACAGTCACTCAGCATTCGCCACTCGCCACTCATCACTCGCACTTAGTAGGTACCTACACTCATTAGGGGTATGTAAAGACTCCGAAGGGGCTCCTTCAGCACAAGCGCTATATCAATCCAATCATGGAATATAATAATGAAACATGCTGCGGCGTGCAGCCCGATCCCATAAATATCCTCACAATCAGGTCCTCGGCCTTACTCAATCATCAACCTCTCCAGTCTCTAGGGCTCAAAATGTCATGAAAAGCAGCCCAAAAATGATAATATGATGCATCAATAAATAGCAACAGAGACTGAGTTATGATATGAAATGAATGAACATGACTGAGTGTGAAATTACAATTTGAACATATAATTTAACCACATAAATGACCCCAATAGGTACCAATAATAACAACTTATGTCTAAGCATGATTTTTAATACGAGTCTCAGCTCAATTTTCTCTAACACGTAGAGAATGCATTGATATCAACAGAATATTCAACTACACAGCTCCATGGAATTTGACCAAGTCATAATTCCTACGGTGCACGCCCACACGCCCGTCACCTAGCATGTGCGTCACCTCAAAACCAATCACATAACACATAATCTGGGGTTTTATACCCTCAGGACCAAATTTAGAACTGTTACTTACCTCAAACCGTGAAATTATTTATTTCGCTATGCCCTTGCCATGAGAATTGGTATCCGAAAGCCTCGTAGCTAGCCACAATTAATTCGATTAAGTTAATACCAATTATTGTAACTAATTCCATAAGGAAATACTAATATTCCAATAAAAATTTGAAATTCACTCAAAAATTGCCCATAGGGCCCATATATCAGAACCCGACAAAAGTTATAAAATATGAACGCCCATCCAACCACGAGTCCAACCATACAAATGTCACCAAATTCCGACATCAACTCGATCCTCAAATCTTCAATTAAAGGTTTTGAAGATTTCTACCATTTTCAACCAAATCTTTACCCATTTGAACTCAATAATATTTCCATAAACCTTATTGATATGTGTATGTATAAATAATACTCTAACACCCAAGAATCATACTCTTAATTACCCATCTTTACCCAAACTCGAAATTGAACACTAAGGGTTAGAACCTTACCTCTTGGGTGAAGATCTTTTGATATTTCCTTGTTGGATTTTAAAGCTTGAACAAGATCTTGATGAACAAAGCACTTGAGCTTCTTCCTCTCTCTAGAACACTCTCTCTTCTCTCTAAAAATGTCAAATTGTAGCTCAAAAATGAGCTTCAAGGGCTATAAATCAAAGTTGGGTCGGGTTATAAAAACCCAAAAATGAAGCTCCGGATAGGAAATACGGTTGCATATGCGACCGCAGAATAGATATGCGGTCCGCATATCGGCCGCACAATTGACCTCCAGAACTGGGAAGAACCTGCCTGGGTTTGCGGTCACTATGAGGCCCGCAGACCTGATCTGCGGTCGCACAATGAACCGTAGAACAGTTCTTTGGTGGCATAGTCGACCGCAGAACGGCATCCAAAATGGCCCCTTACTTGCCTCACTTTGTGGCCATTACGCGGTCTGCAAAGTGATTATACGACCGCATAGTAGGCCACAGAAATGTCCTACTCTGCCGAATATTTTCCTTTACTCTCCAATGCATTGTTCAACCCAAAACGTCCGAGCCGCGGTCATTACACATAAGTCAACATCTGGTCAACCTTTTCAACGTAAATTCTAAACATTGAAACTAAGTGTTCCAAATCATTCCAAAACCTCACCGGACCCAAACCAATTACCCTCGGCAAGTCACTTAACAAAAGTAAGGCATAAATTGAGCAGTAACTGGGGGAACAGGGTTTTAATAGTCAAAATGATCGGTCGGGTCGTTACATTCTCCCCTTCTTAAACAAACGTTCTTCTTGGAACGGGTTTAGAATTATACCTGGAGTCTCAAATAAGTGTGGATATTTGCTANCAATTACCCCCGGCAAGTCACTAACAAATGTAAGGTATAAATTGAGCAGTAACTGGGGGAACAGGGTTGTAATACATAAAACGACCAGCCGGGTCGTTACATTCTCCCTCTCTTAAACAAACATTCATCTTGGAACGGGTTTAGAATTATACCTGGAGTCTAAAATAAGTGTGGATATTTGCTATGTATCTCCCGCTCAGTCTCCCAAGTAGCTTCTCTGACTGGCTCGCCTCTCCACTGCACTTTCACTGAAGCTATGTTCTTTGATCTCAACTTTCGAACCTGCCGGTCTAAAATAGCCACCGACTCCACATCATAAGTCAAATTACCGTCCAGCTGCACTGTACTGAAATCCAAAATATGAGACAGATTCACGACATATTTTTGGAGCATGGATAAATAGAACACTGGAGGAACACCTGATAGACTGGGTGGCAAAGCAAGTTCATAAGCCACTTCTCCAATTTTCTTAAGTAAACCAAAAGTTCCAATATACCGAGGGCTCAACTTTCCCTTCTTTCCGNTCAACCAAATCTTTACCCATTTGAACTCAATAATATTTCCATAAACCTTATTGATATGTGTATGTATAAATAATACTCTAACACCCAAGAATCATACTCTTAATTACCCATCTTTACCCAAACTCGAAATTGAACACTAAGGGTTAGAACCTTACCTCTTGGGTGAAGATCTTTTGATATTTCCTTGTTGGATTTTAAAGCTTGAACAAGATCTTGATGAACAAAGCACTTGAGCTTCTTCCTCTCTCTAGAACACTCTCTCTTCTCTCTAAAAATGTCAAATTGTAGCTCAAAAATGAGCTTCAAGGGCTATAAATCAAAGTTGGGTCGGGTTATAAAAACCCAAAAATGAAGCTCCGGATAGGAAATACGGTTGCATATGCGACCGCAGAATAGATATGCGGTCCGCATATCGGCCGCACAATTGACCTCCAGAACTGGGAAGAACCTGCCTGGGTTTGCGGTCACTATGAGGCCCGCAGACCTGATCTGCGGTCGCACAATGAACCGTAGAACAGTTCTTTGGTGGCATAGTCGACCGCAGAACGGCATCCAAAATGGCCCCTTACTTGCCTCACTTTGTGGCCATTACGCGGTCTGCAAAGTGATTATACGACCGCATAGTAGGCCACAGAAATGTCCTACTCTGCCGAATATTTTCCTTTACTCTCCAATGCATTGTTCAACCCAAAACGTCCGAGCCGCGGTCATTACACATAAGTCAACATCTGGTCAACCTTTTCAACGTAAATTCTAAACATTGAAACTAAGTGTTCCAAATCATTCCAAAACCTCACCGGACCCAAACCAATTACCCTCGGCAAGTCACTTAACAAAAGTAAGGCATAAATTGAGCAGTAACTGGGGGAACAGGGTTTTAATAGTCAAAATGATCGGTCGGGTCGTTACATTCTCCCCTTCTTAAACAAACGTTCTTCTTGGAACGGGTTTAGAATTATACCTGGAGTCTCAAATAAGTGTGGATATTTGCTATGTATCTCCCGCTCAGTCTCCCAAGTAGCTTCTCTGACTGGCTGGCCTCTCCACTGCACTTTCACTGAAGCTATGTTCTTTGATCTCAACTTTCGAACCTGCCGGTCTAAAATAGCCACCGACTCCACATCATAAGTCAAATTACCGTCCAGCTGCACTGTACTGAAATCCAAAATATGAGACAGATTCACGACATATTTTTGGAGCATGGATAAATAGAACACTGGAGGAACACCTGATAGACTGGGTGGCAAAGCAAGTTCATAAGCCACTTCTCCAATTTTCTTAAGTAAACCAAAAGTTCCAATATACCGAGGGCTCAACTTTCCCTTCTTTCCGAACCTCAACACACCCTTCATGGGTGAAATCTTGAGCAGAACCTTTTCCCCAACCATGTAAACAACATCATGGACCTTCCGGTCGGCATAACTCTTCTGTCTAGACTGTGCCGTGCGAAACCGCTCCTGAATTAATTTAACCTTCTCCAAAGCATCGTGAACCAAATCAGTACCCAATAGTCTAGTCTTACCCAGCTCAAACCAACCCACTGGAGACCGACACCGTCTCCCATATAAAGCCTCATACAGAGCCATCTGAATGCTCGATTGGTAGCTGTTATTGTAAGAAAACTCTGTAAGTGGCAGAAACGGATCCTAAGAACCTCCAAAATCTATAACACAAGCGCTTAGCATATATTCCAATATCTGAATAGTACGCTCGGACTGCCCGTCCGTCTAAGGGTGAAATTCTATACTTAGTTGAACCTGTGTACTAATTCTCGTTGTACTACTCTCCAAAACTGTGATGTAAACTGCGTGCCCTGATCCAAAATGATGGACACTGGCACACCGTGTAGGAGAATAATCTCGCGGATATAAATCTCAGTCAATCGCTCCGAAGAATAAGTAGTACCAACTGGAATAAAATGAGCGGATTTGGTCAACCGATCCACAATCACCCAAACAACATCAAACTTCCTTAAAGTCCGTGGAAGCCCAACTACGAAATCCATGGTAATACGCTCTCATTTCCACTCCGAAATTACATGTTTCCGAAGCAATCCGCCCGGTCTCTGATGCTCGTATTTCACCTGTTGACAATTTAATCATCAAGCTACAAACCCAACTATATCTTTCTTCATTCGCCTCCACCAATAGTCCTGCCTCAAATCCTGATACATCTTCGCAACACCTGGATGAATGGAGTACTGTGAACTGTGAGCTTCTTGGAGAATCAATTCACGCAAACCATCTACATTAGACACATATAGCCTGCCCTGCATCTATAATACACTGTCATCTCCAATAGTGACTTCCTTGGCATCACTGTGCAGAACCGTGTCCTTAAGGACAAGCAGATGGGGATCATCATACCGGCGCTCTCTGATGCGATCATATAAAGAAAACCGAGAAAACACACAAGCCAAAACTCGATTCGGCTCAGAAACATCCAATCTAATAAATTGGTTGGCCAAGGCCTAAACATCCAAAGCTAAAGGCCTCTCTGTCGATAAGTATGCTAAGCTGCCCAAACTCTCCGCCTTACGACTCAAGGCATCGGCCACCACATTGGCCTTTCCAGGATGATAAAGAATGGTGATATCATAATCCTTAAGCAAATCCAACCACCTTTGCTGCCGCAAATTAAGATACTTATGTTTAAACAGATGTTGTAGACATCGGTGATCGGTATAAACCTCACAATGGACACCGTACAAGTAATGCTGCCAAATTTTCAAGGCATGAACAATAGCTGCTAACTCAAGGTTGTGGACTGGATAATTCTTCTCATATACCTTTAACTGTCTGGACGCATAGGCAATCACCCTACCGTCTTGAATCAGTACTGCACCGAGACCAATACGTGATGCATCACAATACACAGTATAAGACCCTGAACCTGTAGGCAACACCAATACTGGAGCTGTAGTCAAAGCTGTCTTGAGCTTCTAAAAGCTCTCTTCACATTCATCCGACCACCTGAACGGAGCACCTTTCTGGGTCAATTTAGCCATAGGCAATGCAATAGACGAGAAACCCTCCAAGAAGCGACGATAGTAATTAGCCAAGCCGAGAAAACTCCGAATCTTAGTAACTGAAGGTGGTCTGTGCCAATTCTGAACTGCCTCTATTTTCTTCGGATCCACCTTAATCCCTTCACTGGATACTATGTGTCCCAAGAATGCCATCGAACTAAGCCAGAACTCACACTTAGAGAATTTGGCATATAGTTTCTCTTCTCTTAGCCTCTGCAATACAATACCGAAGTGTTGAGCATGCTCCTCCTGGCTACATGAGTACACCAGAATATCATCAATAAATACCACGACAAATGAGTCAAGATACGGCTGGAATAAGTTAGTCATCAGGTGCATAAATGTTGCTGGGGCATTGGTTAGACCAAATGACATTACAAGAAATTCATAGTGACCATAACGAGTCCTGATTGTCGTCTTTAGAATATCCGAATCCCGAATTTTCAACTGGTGATACCCCGGTCTCAAATATATTTTGGAGAATACCCTCGCTCCCTGAACTTGGTCAAATAAATCATCAATACACGGCAAAGGATACTTATTCTTGATTGTAACTTTGTTCAGTTGCCTGTAATCGATGCACATCCTCAAAGTACCATCTTTCCTTTTCACAAACACAATCGGTGCACCCCAAGGTGACACACTAGGCCTAATAAACCCCTTATCAAGGAGTTCCTGAAGTCTCTCTTTCAAATCTTTCAATTCAGCTAGTGCCATACGATACAGAGGAATAGTAATGGGCTGAGTGCCCGGCACCAAGTCAATACAGAAATCAATATCCCTATGGGGTGGCATACCCGGCAGGTCTGCAGGAAATATATCTGGAAAGTCTCACACTACCGGTACTGAATCACTAGTAGGGGTATATGCATCAACATTTCTCACAAAGGCGAAATATGACAAACACCCCTTCCCCACCATACGTTGGGCCTTCAAATAAGAAATTACCCTACTAGGAATATAATTTAGAGACCCTCTCCATTCGACTTTTGGCAACCCCGACATTGCCAACGTCACGATTTTTGCATGACAATCCAGAATAGCATGACATAGAGACAAAGCACTTAAGCTTCTTCCTCTCTCTAAAACACTCTCCCTTCTCTCTAAAAATATCAGATTTTGGCTCAAAAATGAGCTTCAAGGGCTATAAATTGAAGTTTGGTCAGGTTATAAAAACCCAAAAATGAAGCTCCGAAAAGGATATGCGATCGCAGAATGGATATGCGGTCCGCATATCGGCCGCACAATTGACCTCTAGAACTGCGAAGAACCTACCTGGGTTTGCAGTCACTATGCGGCCCGCACACCTTTTCTGCGATCGCATAATGAACCGCAGAACAGTTCTGCGGTCGCATAGTCCACCGCAAAATGGCATCCAAAACGGCCCCTTACCTGCCTCACTCTACAGCTATTATGCGGTCTGCAGAGTGATTTTGCGACCGCATAGTGGGCCGCAAAAATGTCCTCTTCTACCGAAAATTTCTATAACCTTTGTACTAATTGATCTACCTTGGCACCACAAAACCTTAATTTCCTTAGCAAAAATTCTCCGGGGTCATTACACATAAGTCAACTTCCGGTCAGCCTTTTCAACTTAAATTCTAAACCTTGAAACTGAGTGTTCCAAATCATTCTAAAACCTCACCGGATCTGAACCAATTACCCTCCGTCAAGTCACTTAACAATTGTAAGGCATAAATTTAGCAGTAAATGAGGGAAAGAGGTTGTAATACTCAAAATGACCGGTAGGATCGTTACACTAACCTCTGGGCTGAAAGTAGTGACGAGCTTTACAGGTACAGTCCAGTATAAATAATAATAATACATAAATGTAGGCATGCTTTCAAGTTCAATAGTTGCTTTCAGTACAAATAAAATAGATTAATTTCGAACAATACGAGGAATATGACACCTCTGTATCTACATGCCAATGTACATACTGTATGTGATGCACCTTAATGAAAACTATGTGTACTCACAATCTAAAATACTCAGTCACTCAATACTGTATATGGCCAATCCAGCCCAGGGAAGATCCATCCCAAATATATATGTATATCCATCAACTGACAGTCAGTCACTTGGTACTGTATAAGGCCAATCCAGCCCAGGGGAAGATCCATTCGAATAAGATCCATGTCCAGGGAAAATCTATCCCTCAATATAAATACTTCGGGCAAGATCCATGCCCAGGGAAAACCCATCCCTCGTTATAAATGCTTCGGGCAAGATCCATGCCCAGGGAAGATCTATCCCAGATATATATATATTAACTACACTCACTGTGGGGTGCAGACTTCGGAGGGGCTCCTTCAGCCCAAGCACTATAATAGCCAGATCCAGGCATAAATAAATAAACATAACTATCACTCAAAATCTTCAGTCTCTCGGGCTCTTAATAACGTGAAAAATCAACCCGACATGATGATATGGAGTATCAATGAATGACAATAGTGACTGAGATATGATATGGAAGTGATAGATGTGACTGAGTATAAAATTATAAATTGAAACAAATAGTTCAACAAAAATACGACCCATGTAGGTCCCAAAATATATAGGTGCATAGCCAAATCATGATCTTTAACATGAGTCTCAGATCAATTTCTCTAACACGTGGAGGATAGGCGGATAATGGTATTTATTTAATTATACAACTCCACAGAATCAATTAAGTCACAATTTCTATGATGCACGCTCACACGCCCGTCACCTATCATGTGCGTCATCTCCAAACAATTCATATAACATGTAATTCAGGGATTCATACCCTCAGAACCAAGTTTAGAAGTGTTACTTAGTTCAAACTGTGTAATGCTTTATTCTGCTATGCCCTTGCCACGAGAATTGGTCTTCAAAAGCCTCGTATCTAGCCACAATCAATTCGATTCAGTCAATACCAATTATTATAATTAATTCTATAAGGAAATACTAATTTTCTAATAAAAATCCGAAATTAACTCAAAATTTTCACGCGGGGACCACATCTCAAAACTCGACAACAGCTACAAAATATGAACGCTCATCCAACCACGAGTCCAACCATAACAATTTCACCAAATTCTGACATCAACTCGACCCTCAAATCTTCAATTAAAGTCTATGAAGATTTCTACCATTTTCAATCCAATCTTTACCCATTTAAGCTCAACAATCTTTCCACAACCTTATATGTATGTGTATGTATAAATGATACTCGTATACCTAAGAATCATACTCCTAATCTCCCATCTTTTACCCCAAAAATCGAAATTGAAGAATTGGGGGAAAAAACTCTTACCTCTTTGAAGCCCTAGCAAGATCCTTGTGAAATATTCAAGCCTTGAACAATAATTGATGAACAATTGAGTAGGTCTTCACTTTCTCTCTCTAAGATGCTCTCACCTCTTTCTAAAATATCAGATGAAACCCTTCAAAATGACCCCCAATAGTGTTTTATAAGAATGGGGTCGGGTTTATAAAACCAGAAAAATAAAGATCTGAAACACACTCTGTGGTCGCAGAAGTGATATGCAATCCGCATATCGGCCGCAAAAATTGGTACCCAAAACCTGGGGTTGCCTGCCTAGGTTTGCGGTAGTTATGCGGTCCGCAGACCCGTTATGCGATTGCAAAATATACCGCAGGCTTGTTCTGCGGTCGCATAATGCACCGAATAACTTCTCTTCGGAAATCTCAAGTTGATTCCGCGATAGGTTTTGCGGTCTGCGAAACGATTATGCGGTCGCATAATTGATCGCACAATGGCCCTCAAACTTGGCTCATTTCTGCTTCACTCTGCGGCCATTATGCGGTCCGCAGAGTGATTCTGCGACCGCATAGTGGGCCGCAGAAATGACTTTTTTTGGCAAAAAGTTTCTTTACTCCCTAATGCATTGTTCAACCCAAACAGTTTGAGCCACAATTGATCTACCTCAGCACCACAAACCTTAATTTTCTTAGCAAATATTCTCCGTGGTCGTTACACATAAGTCAACCTCCGATCAATATTTTCAGCTTAAGTTCTAAACCTTGGAACTAAGTGTTCCAAATCATTTCACAATCTCACCGGACCCGAACCAATTACCCCGAAAAGCCAAATAACAATCGTAAATCACAATTTGAGTAGTAAATGGGAGAACAGGATTGTAATAGTCAAAATGACTGGTCGGGTCATTACATGGTCCTTATGTGCCTCATTCTGGACAAACAGCCTACAGTGCACCACCATCTCCTATCAGTACACCCCCTATTTAAAGTTACTACCGTGGTCATCCGGCCCGTTCGGGTCAGCCTCAGTTTCTATCGCCACAGAACCAGGATGGATGTTTCGAGTTTGGTCATTATAGGCATATCAGGAAGACATGTCCGAGATTATTAGGTTTTACACCACAGCATCAGGGTTCTCGTGCCATGGTTCTGGCACTAGTTGTTATACCGCTTTCTCAGCTAGCCAGAGGCAGGGGTCAGGCAGCCAGATGCAGATGCCAGACTGTTAGAGGTGGAGGTCAGGCCGTTAGAGGTGGAGGCCAGCTAGCTAGAGGTTGTCCCCGGGACGTGGTTTAGAGTGGTGGGGCCCAGCCCCGATGTTATGTTTTTCCAGCAAGGCCTGAGGCTGAGTCATCTGATGTTGTTATTACAGGTACTATTTCAGTTTGCAATAGTGATGCTTCAGTTCTATTTGATCTGGGATCTACTTACTCCTATGTGTCATCCTATTTTGCTTTATATTTGGTTGTGCCTCATGATTCTTTGAGTGCTCCTGTTTATGTGTCCACACCTGTGGGGGATGTTATTGTTGTAGATTGTGTTTATCGTACGTGTGTGGTCACCATTGGGGGTCTTGAGACTCGTGTAGATCTTCTACTTCTCGATATGGTCAATTTTGATGTCATTTTAAGTATGCATTGGTTGTCACTTTATCATGCTATATTGGTTTGTCACGCCAAGACAGTGACCTTAGCATTGTCGGGGTTGCCTCGATTAGAGTGGAGAGGGACTCCTGGCCAATCTACCAACAGGGTTATCTTTTATATGAAGGCTCGGCATATGGTCTAGAATAGGTGTCTAGCGTATTTGGCTTATATCCACGATTCCAGTGCAAAGTTTCCTTCCATGGATTCAGTGCTAGTTATTTGTGAGTTTCTAGAAGTTTTTCATGCAGACCTGCCGGGGATGCCACCCGACAGGGATATCGATTTCTATATTGACCTGGCTCCCGGCACCCAGCCTATTTCCATTCCGCCATATCGTATGGCCCCACCAGATTTGAAAGAATTAAAGGAACAGTTGCAAGATTTGCTTGATAAGGGCTTCATTAGACCTAGTGTCTCGCCCTGGGGTGCACCTGTATTGTTCGTGCAGAAGAAAGATGGATCGATGAGGATGTGTATAGATTATCGGCAGTTGAACGAAGTCACCATCAAGAACAAGTATCCATTGCCGAGGATTGATGATTTATTTGATCATCTTCAGGGTGCCAAGGTGTTTTCGAAGATTGATTTGAGATCTGGCTACTATCAGTTAAGGATTAGGGCATCCGATGTCCCTAAGACAGCTTTACAGACTCGGTACGGGCATTATGAGTTTCTGGTGATGTCCTTTGGGTTGACAAATGCCCCAACAGCATTCATGGATTTGATGAACCGAGTGTTCAAGCCTTATTTGGACTCATTTGTTATCGTATTTATTGATGATATCTTGATCTACTCCCACAGTCGAGAGGAGCATGAGCAGCATCTCAGGATTGTACTTCAGACTCTGAGAGTCAGCCAGTTGTATGCTAAGTTTTCAAAATATGAGTTTTGGTTGAGCTCAGTCACTTTCTTGGGGTACGTTATTTCGGCAGAGGGTATTCAGGTAGATCCTAAGAAGATTGAGGCAGTTCAGAACTGTCCTAGACCCACTTCAGCTACAGAGATCAGGAGTTTCTTGGGTTTGGCGGGCTATTACCGTCGATTTGTGGAGAGGTTTTCATCTATAGCAGCCCCGTTGACCAGGTTGACCCAGAAGAGTGCCCCGTTCATATGGTCAGACGAGTGTGGGGTGAGATTTCAGAAGCTCAAGACTGCCTTTACTACAGCACCGGTGTTGGTGTTACCCATAGGTTCAGGATCTTACATGGTATATTGTGATGCGTCTCGTGTTGGGCTCGGCGCGGTATTTATGCAGGATGGCAGGGTGATTGAATATGTGCCACGGCAGTTGAAGCTTCATGAGAATAATTACCATGTCCATGACTTAGAGTTGGCAGCCATTATTCATGCGCTGAAGATTTGGAGGCACCATATTTACGGCATGTCGTGTGAGGTCTTCACGGATCATCGGAGCCTTCAATATTTGTTCAAGCAAAAGGATCTCAATTTGAGGCAGATGAGGTGGTTGTAGCTATTGAAATACTATGATATCACTATTTTGTACCACCTCGGGAAGGCCAATGTGGTGGCCGATGCTTTGAGTAGAAAGGCAACGAGTGTGGGCAGCCTTGCGTTCATTCCAGTCGGTGAGAGGCCGCTTTCATCAGATGTTCAGACTTTGGCCAACCAGTTTTTGAAGTTGGATATTTTAGAGCCCAGTCGTGTTCTAGATTGTACAGTCACTTGGTCTTCCTTGTTTGAGTGTATCAGAGATCGGCAGTATGACAGCCCTCCTTTGTTGGTCCTAAGGGACACAGTGCGGCACGGTGGTGCCAAATAGGTTACTGTTGGAGATGACGGAGTCTTGAGGATGAAGGGTCATGTTTGTGTGCCTAATGTGGATGTACTTCGTGAGTTAATTCTTGAGGAGGCCCACAATTCCCGATATTCTATTCATACGGGCGCCACCAAGATGTATCAGAACTTGTGGCAGTATTATTGGTGGAGGAGGATGAAGAAGGATATAGTTTCTTATGTAGCTCGGTGTCTAAATTGTCAGCAAGTAAAGTATGAGCATCAGAGACCTGGTGGTTTGCTTTAGAAGATAGAGAATCCTGAGTGGAAGTGGGAGCGTATCACTATGGATTTCATTGTTGGACTCCCACGGACTCAGAGGAAGTTCGATGCAGTTTGCGTCATTGTGGATAGGCTGACCAAGTCAGCGTATTTCATTCCTATGGTTGTTACCTATTCTTCGGAGCGGTTGGTAGAGATTTATATTCGCGAGATAGTCCGTCTTCACGGTGTGCCCGTGTCTATCATTTCTGATTGAGGTACACAGTTCACCTCGCACTTCTGGAGGGCAGTACAGCATGAGTTGGGCACGTGAGTTGAGTTGAGCATAACATTTCATCCTCATACGAACGGACAGTCTGAGCGCACTATTCAGATATTGGAGGATATGCTCCGCGCATGTGTTATAGACTTTGGAATATCATGGGATCAGTTCTTGCCCCCTTGCAGAGTTCTCCTATGACAAAAGCTACCAGTCGAGCATTCAGATGGCTCCCTATGAGGCATTATACGGTAGGTGGTGCCGATCACTAGTTGGATGGTTCGAGCCAGGGGAGGCTCGGTTGTTGGGTACAGACCTAGTACAGGATGCCTTGGATAAGGTCAAGATTATTCAGGATCGACTTCGCATAGCCAGTCCAGGCAGAAGAGTTATGCCGACCGCAAAATTCGTGATGTTGTATTCATGGTCAAAGAGAGAGAGTTGCTCCAGGTATCACCCATGAAGGGTGTAATAAGGTTCGGAAAGAAGGGCAAGTTGAGCCCTAGGTATATCGTACCTTTTGAAATTCTAGAGAGAGTGGGAGAGGTGGCTTACAGGCTTGCGTTACCACCGGGGTTATCAGCAGTTTATCTGATATTCCACGTGTCCATGCTTCGGAAGTATCATGGCGATTCGTCCCATGTGTTAGATTTCAGCTCTGTCCAGTTGGACAAGGATTTGACTTATGAGGAGGAGTCGGTGGCCATTCTAGCCCGGCAGGTTTGACAACTGAGGTCTAAGTGTTATCCTTCAGTTCGAGTGCAGTGGGGAGGTCATCCCATTGAGGCAGCTACGTGGGAGTCTGAGTCAGATATGCGGAGTTGATATCCACATTGTTTCACCAGTGCAAGTACTTTTCTATGTCTATTCGAGGACGAACGGTTATTTTAGAGGTGGAGAATCTGATGACCCGATAGCTTATCTTATATTTTAGAACCTAATTCTGTATTTCGAGGTTTCAAAAACCTCATTTTAGCCTTCCTCGATTTGTGTGGGCAATCTGGGTATTCTTCCGGAAGGCTTATATGTTAAAAACTGATAAACATAAGGATTTGTACCTTAAAAATTAATTTGAGTTGACTTTGGTTAACTTTTTGAGTAAACGGACCCAGATCCGTATTTTGATGGTTTTGGTGGGTTCGTATCGAAATATGGGACCTGGGCGTATGCCCGGAATCGAATTCGAAGGTCCGTGGCTCGAGTTATGGAATTTTGATGAAAACTTAAAAGTTTAAAAGTTTAATGATTTTAAGAATTGACTGATGTTTGGTCTTGTTGATACCGGGTCCGTATTTTGGTTCTGGGGCCCGGTACAGCTCCATTATTATATTTATGTCTTGTCTGTCGAATTTGGTGAGAAACATAGTTGTTTTGACGTGATTCGGACGTTCGGTTGTAAAGATAGAAGTTTCAAAGTTTTTTTGAAAATTTCATTTGATTTGGTGTTCAATTCATAGTTGTAGGTGTTATTTTGGCAATTTGATCACGCGAGCAAGTTCGTATGATATTTTAGGACTTGTGTGCATGTTTGATTTGGAGCCCCGAGGGCTCAGGTGAGATTCGGATAGGCTACGGAGTGTTTTGAACTTAGAAAATATAACAGTTGCTGCAACTGATCTGCAGACTTCACATTTGCGAGGTCTGGCTCGCAAATGCGAGCCTCGCATTTCCGAAGAGACCATCACATTTGCGAATAGTGGGCTGAGGGGGAGACCTTCGCGATTACGAAGTTTTGATCGCATTTGAGATCCTGATAGTCCACATTTGCGAACACCGGTTCGCATTTGCGAAGGCATCAGACATAGCCATTCTTTGCATTTGCGATCACTGGGTCGCATTTGCGATCAAGCCTGAGTTCGCATTTGCGAAGAATGCAGCGGTGTGATGTTTCTCACATTTGCGATGAAATCTTTGCATTTGCGGGCGAAGTCGCAAATGCGACATTTGCGGCTGAACAACTATGACTTGGACGGGAGTTTTTGTTCATTTCTCAAATTTTCAAAACCTAAAACATTTTAGGCGAGTTTTCCAAGACTTCTTCTTACCCAAATCGTTGGTAAGTGACTCTAACCTGTTTCCTTTCAATCTTTCGACTCTAACCTATTTCCTTTCAATCTTTCGCTAGTTTTCTTAAGATTTCAACCTAAAATATAAGGTTTTCATAGTGGAATTGGGGGGTTTTGGATAGAAACTGGGGATTTGGTAAATTGGGGATTTAGACCTCAAATTGAGGTCGGATTCCAAAATAAATTATATAATCGGGCTCGGGGGTGAATGAGTGAATGGATTTTGGTCCGAACCTCGGGTTTTGACCAAGCGGGCCCGGGGTCGATTTTTGACTTTTTGGGGGAAAGTTTGGGAAATCTAAATTTATGCATTGTAATTGATTTCTTTAGAAATATTTAATATTATTGAGTCGTTTGTGGATAGATACGGGTGGTTTGGAGGTGGATTCAAAAGGAAAAGCGGTAATTGAGCATTGAGTGGCCTTTGGAGCGAGGTAAGTGTTGTGTCTAACCTTGACTTGAGGGAATTAGGAACCCTCGGACTAATTGCTATGTGAATTTTATGTGAGCGTCGTATGTGTGAGGTGATGAGTACTTATGTGCCGCCAAATTATCTGTTTTCCCTATTTTCCTATTTTTTCTCATATTATCTCTTTCCCTGTCTTAACTGTTACCTGCTCTAATTGTGTTTCCATGCCTAATTGCTACTTGTAATCATTGTTTCCTCCTGTTCATGATATTAGTTCTTTCCATAGTTTCATACTCTCCTACTATTTGCTCAAGTTGGTTTATCTGTACCTTGTAGTTGTAAATTCTGGATTTGGTCTCGTTGTGTAGTATTACTCATTCGGATTATCATATTGTACAATGTTTCCTATTTGTTCAGTTTGTTGTCTTAGAATTGTAAAGGGTTTTTCTATGATTTGAAATAAAGGTGAATTATGATACTTGTGAGTTTTACTGTGCTTACGGAGTACTTGATATTGACATATGGTGGAATTGGGTTGCACGCCGCAACAAGTGAAATACGGGTGATATGCTGAGGTGGAATAAGGGTGAATTTATAATATACGGTGGGATCGGGTTGCACGCCGCAACATGTGGAATAAGGGTGGATTGACATGGTGAAATAAGGGTGAATTATGATACTGATATTGACATATGGTGGGATCGGGTTGCGTGCCTTATATATATATATATATATTATTTACTGTTATTGATATCGTTACAGTGAAATAAGGGAGGAATTTGTGTTGTCTGGTGGGATCGGGTTGCGCGCCGCAACAACCTATATGTTTCCATTTCATGAGCTGTGTTGGTTTTCTTTTGGGTATTTGTATCTAAATTATTAAATATTGGTGATTCTTGGTGACAATGGTTTATTTTTGAGGCTGTGGTGATTATTTTTAGTTGGTTGTTTAATTCGGTTCAGTATTCCTATTTTTCTGTCATTATTATATAATGTGTTCAGGTTGTAGTGTAGGTGACCCGCCTTAGCCTCATCACTACATTGTCGAGGTTAGGCTCGGCACTTACCAGTACATGGGGTCGGTTGTACTGATACTAAACTTTGCACACTGTGCAGATTTTGGAGACGGTCCCAGCGACGGCTACTAGAGAGCTCGGATTGGACAGCTTGCGGAGATTTGAGGTACAGCTGCTCAGCGCCCGCAGCTCCTGAAGTCCCCGTCTTTATTTTTATTTAGTTGTGTATTTTTATTTAGACAACTTTGTATTTATTTTATGCCCTTGTATGTATTACTTTAAAAGCTCGTGCACTTGTGACACCGGGTTCAGGGATTTATAGTAGATGTTTTTACGGTTTTAGCTTCCGCATTTATATTTGGATTATTACAGTTAAATTAGTTCTTCTTCATTAATTAAGTTTAAATTGTTAAAAAAGGATAAATTATTCTAACGTTGGCTTGCCTAGCAAGTGAAATGTTAGGCGCCATTACAGTCCCGATGGTGAAAATTTCGGATCGTGACACCAGGCTAGGCACGCTCTGTAGCGAGCTACAGACCAGGCTTCGCGAGGGATGTAGCACCGTCTAGCGCGCTACAGACCTGGCTTCACGAGGGATATAGCACGGTCTAGCGCGCTACAGACCTGGTTTCGCGAGGTCGAAATGATTCAACTCTCCAACACACTGTTCAACCCAATGAGTCCGAAAATACAATACATTAGCCTACCTTGGCACCAAGAAACCTTAAATTTCTTGGCGAAAGTTTACGGGGCATTACATGTTCTCCCGCTTAGGATCATTCGTCCTCGAATGAGAATTAGAGTCCGCCCCAAACACATAACATAACTTATCTCTTCTTTCACCCATTTCAATCTCCCGTATTTTACTAACTCCCAAAATTTTTAAAAATATTGCCAGAGTTTCCTTTGTAACTAGGCCTATCAACCTGCGAGAGAATCCTAGAAACCAATCCTAACAACACATACATAATTCAATCAACGTAACACAATATAAAAACAATACTAACAGTGGCATCATAAGCAATATATTACTAGAAAATGAACGCCATTAATATCAACTATTCAGGTGATACGTAACTCATAGCAGGTAAGCCCTCAACATCTTTATAGAACACATAATTGAACGTTTAAATTAAAGATGACATTTTAGGTCATCACAGGAACTCCAGCATACAGAAAGTTCCAGCATAATATACTGGAGAATGGAGTACCTGTGTATGAACTTCCAGCATATTATGCTGGAACTTCAGCACACGAAAAGTTCCAGCATAATATACTGGAGATTGGAGCACCTGTATATGAACTTTCAGCATATTATGCTGGAACTTCAGTATATTATGCTGGAAGTTCACATGTAAAAAATTCGAACTCCAGTATATTATGCTGGAATATTTTCCGGATTTTGAATAGTGTTTTCGTTCAGATTTATCTTTACATGAAAAGTGGATAAATTTCGATTACTTTAGAAATTGTGGCTATTTTTTAATTACTACTTATAAATCTGGCTATTTTTGGATTTCACGTTTGAAGCCAAATACATAATTGATCCAACCCGATTCATTTACAAACCCAACCTCTAAAATAAGCCCCCACCCTATCCAGATTCCTAATTGGGTTGAGTCAATTGAATGTTTGGACTCAAATGTCCCGTGTGACGTACGAGGGGCAAATTTGTTCATTTGGCTAACGGTATGGTGTGTGTATAACAAAGGGTATGTTACTATTTGTCTTTGAAAAATAATTTCTGCAAAAATAAAACAATAATAGAAGAATAAAAATTTTCGAGCCCAACAGAAAACTGTGTTTCCTTAAGGAATATAATCCCCTCACTGTTGTGTAAGGTTATTTGATTAATTCCTCCCATGATAGAACGGAAAAACTATTCTGTAATACCGACAATGAAAATTAAAGAATTTCGACGAACTCAACAAACGGCAGTAAATCACACTTATGCTTATGTTTTGCTTTAAAAATAATAATGCAGAAATGCAGAAGATGAGCGGAGAGTTTTCAGATTTTCAGTGGTGAAAATTGAGGCTACTCCTCTGTATTTATAGCCAACGATTTGGGTTTCAACAGGTGCCAAGATACCTGTTCGTTTGAAATGTTGTCTGTTCTATTAGTCATGAATTTGACCGTTGGGAACCGCGAATTTTAAATTAAAATTCTGCAAAAAAGTATTAGAAAAGAAATTATATAACGAAAAACGAGAAATAAATTTGGTCCAAAAACATATCAATCAATCATATCAATTGACCGAAGTCGAGCGACGACGCGAGGCACCACTTCTTCTTAACTTTTTAAGAGTTAGAGAGATGTGCTTCTCTATATAAGCGCAAAGATTTGTTTTTCATTTTCCGATGAGGGACAAAGTACATTAGTAAAGGAAACAACTTCAATTTTTTTATTTCCCTCCCTTTCTCATTCACACGTCTTATCTAATTAGATAAAAAATTCAACAGGGTATACTTAAACAACATTTGAAAGTAAAAAAAGTAAATACGACCATATTCCTTTTTAAATATAAAAAGGTCTCTATATCTTATTACATTTATGCTTTTGTGTACGTGACTGGTCACTACTCCCTTTTTTATGTTTTCAGTTGCATCCAATGTAGGCATCTTAGCACAAGACCCTCTGCTGTCACTGATTCCGGAGCATTTTCACTTTTAAACTTTTCCTGCTTCATTCTACCCGTTCTCGAATGTTAAGGAGATACAAAATTCAAATTTGATGAGTTTAATTATGTATTTATTGGACATTTTAACGATCTTTCATATATATATATATATATATATATATATATATATATATTTGTACTCTGTGTCAAAAATAATATATTCAGTTGCACCATTAAAGTGTTGCAAATATATATTAGTCAAGACAT
This sequence comes from Nicotiana otophora, assembly GCA_000715115.1. Lineage (NCBI taxonomy): Eukaryota > Viridiplantae > Streptophyta > Magnoliopsida > Solanales > Solanaceae > Nicotiana > Nicotiana otophora. The sequence goes on along the minus strand of AWOL01S0008036.1, from coordinate 93,779 downwards.
GATCACTATGAAATCTAAGTTTTACTTTTCTTTACCAAATTTGTTCTCTTTAGTCCAAGAGGGTAAAGAGTTCTGTCTACATTCTACCAATGAACTTTTTAATAGTGGGTACAATGTGTTTCCTCTTACTCTTTTAAATATATATCAAGTATACATGTTTCATTTCTTATTTTCACTCCTATATGGTTGATTTCATATTTCTTGCTGAATATTAGTAGTTACTGACTTACTGCTAGATGTGGCAACAACCATCCAATGTCTACCACAATTTACTTTCATTTGCCAAGATAAATTACTGCTATATTGGTAAATATTTACACATGAAATTGTGACTATGTTTCTCCGCAAGGTGAAGCTGAAAAACAAAAGAACCAACAACTTTATATCTACTGGGCGTTTGGACATAAAGAATTGTGAATGTTTTAATGGTATTTGAAAATTAGAGTTGTGTTTGGATATGAATACAATTTTGAATCTATTTTTGAATTTTATGAGTGATCTGATGTGAAAATTTTGAAAAATAATTTTTTGGAGTTTTTCAAATTTCCAAAATTTTTCGAAATTCAACTTCAAGTGAAACTTGAAATTTTCATGGCTAAATACTGATTCCGAAAAAAGAATAAAAATTTTCCGAAAAAAGTGAAAATTTTCTTATACTCGAACGGCCCCTAATAAAGTAGACTTTAAAAATCAGGTTCCTAAACAAATGGCGATAATTGGTGAAGCCTACTCTGTTTACTGGCTTATGGCTTCTTGCCTTTCATATGCTGAAGGTCACTTTAGGAGAGAGATAATGAATTAGTTTGCAGTGGAGATGGTTTTCACTTTTACTGGAATTTGTAGGATTGATAAAATGATATAGTAAAATGTATTCTGGTTTAATTATGGCAATCTAATTGCACATTTAGTAACAAATTGGAAAAAAAAAATCTGCCTTCAACTATTATTTCGCAGTTTACAATAACAATAACATACTCAGTGTAATCCTACAAGTAGGATATGGAGAGAGTAGCATATACCTATACCTTATCCCCACCTTATGAAAAGAGAAAGGTTGCTTCCGAAGACCTTCAGCTCAAGGAAAAATGAAAAAAAGGAGACAAAATCAACAAGCAGTAATAACAACAAAAGAATAAGAAACAAGAGGAAATAATAGAAATCTAAAAATAAAAGAGTACAAGATTAATACTACTACTTAATGGTAAGACATAGAAATACGCTCGACTACCCACTAACCTTCTACCCTAGTCTCGACCTTCGCACCCTCCTATTATGAGTTATGTCCTCGGCAAGGTGAAGTTGCGTCATATCCTACCTAATCACCTCTCCCTAATACTTCTTAGACCTAACTCTACCTCTCTTTAGACTCATCAAGGCAAACCTCTCACACTTCCTTACTTGGGTATCTGTGCCCCTCCTCTTCACATGCCCAACCATTTCAACCTCGCTTCTCGCATTTTATCCTCCACGGGTTCCACTCCCACCATGTCTTGCATAACTTAATTCCTAATCTTATCTCTTCGTATGCTCACATATCCATTATCATTATTTATGCTACTTTTATCTTTTGGGAATGAGAACTTTTGACTGGCCAACACTTTGTCACATATCACATAATCCGTCTAACTACCATTTTATCAAACTTACCTTTAAGTCTAGGCGGCACTATTATTCCACAGTTTATATCCTGGAATTCATAAAACTGAAAATTCTCATGCTAGATAATTAGCAACGAAAATCTGCAATGATATGTACTGACAAATGGAATAAGATTCAGATTCGTGCGAATGTACAATCATAGTACAATGAATTATGCTCAAATTGTTAAAGAACAATATTAAATCCATATGCAATGAATAATGACCTTGGATGTCCTAAATGTTTGTGACCATTGGGGTATATAAGATTCATGTCTTGTACGGTGCGACTGTGAAGCTATAACCAAAACTGGAAAAAAAAATGAGATGCCTTTTGATTCAACCACATGAAAATAGCATAGACATGTCGACAGGATGCTCGTATTTGATAAAACATGTTCAATTGTTTTAGTTTACTGTAAAAAATTATTCAGAGGTTCATAATTTTATATCGCTTTGCTTACCATCACGGGCAGAGTTACATGGTCTAAATTAAAGGCGTTTCGATTAAATTTCTCTAATTCGTTAGAAAATTATACTGTGCATATGAGTAACAATTTTTAATGTGCTATATGAATTGTTTAATTCCTTTTACATAAGAGAAGTTTTAGGGGCAATGGCAAATATGACTTGAAAAGTCTTTTAGATCGCAAGTTTGCCCAAGGGTAACAAGATTACGTACTTCATTCACTCTTAAGAGATAGATTGGTCTTAGATTTTACTCCTTCAATTTCAAATTATCTGTCGTGGTTTTTAAAAATAGTTGTCTTAAATTATTTGTTATTTTTGAAGTTTAAGAGTAAATTAATTATTTTTTTCTATTCAACCCTTAATATTACTTGTTCTTGAATACTACAAATACCTTAATTATAAGTAAGTATTAAATGAAGAAAGATTATATTTTAAGCTATAAATAAGGGTAAAATATGCAAAAAAAATTCTATTTATTTTTTTATTAAGAAGCATATAAAAAAGAAACACGATAGATAATTTGATACGGTAGAGTATTAGACAAATGTGATAGATAAGAAAGATTTCAGTTTCATATTGTCCCTTGCTTTGAGACAACGGGTGGTTGTGGAAATTACCATTGCCTACGGAATATCAATAGTCTTCTGGGCTACACCAACCAAGGTAGTAAGTAAATTAATGACCTAAAAGAGAACCCTTCTCACTTTGAAGGAATTAAATAAGTTTGAAATAAATAAGTGAATTTTGATATGTAAAAGCTATATTGTCTCCTTGACACATCTGCATACTTTATTACCACATGCAGCCATGCTAAAATATAGCAAGAGGTAGAGTGTGTTTGGTATGAAAAAAAAATATTTTTTAGAATATAAGTGTTTTTTTAAAATTATTTTTTGATGATTGGTTAGGTAATAGAAGATATTTTTTTAAGAAAATATATAATTTAGACAAACAGCATGAGAGACAAAATGGGTAAGGGCGGAAGAGGGTGGTAGGTAGGGGTCTAGGGGTCGAGATGGCAATGGCGAGAGTAGGGTGCGGGCGGGAATGGGATGGTGGGTGTTGGCGGTGGGGGTGGGTGTGGTGTTGGTGGGAGTGGAGGGTGAGGAAAGTTGAAAAAGAATTTTGGAAAATGTTTTCTCTCCTTTTAGCAAGGAAGTCTTTTAGTTCATGAGCAAAATATTTTTCAAAATATTTAAGCCAACCAAATATGAGAAAATTGAATATTTTTCTTCATACCAAACACACCCACAGTGGTTTGATCCAATGTGTGTTTACCGTTGCGGATGAAGTACATATATTACGGGTTCAACCGACCGTAATATTTTCTTACACGGAACATAAAGATATGATGAAAATTTTTAATATTTCTATAAATTTTAAATTCTGAATGCATAATTTGAAAAGTATAATAAATTCAATTTTGTTGAACCCATTTCTGTTTGTTTATGAGGTGATGAACACAAGAACGTTGTTCGATTTGCATACTGTTTGCCGATTACTTAAAGTAATGGAATAAGATTAATGGATTTTCCCAAAAGAAATAGTACTATCGAACAAAAAACAGGTGAAAATGTAATTCAGTAAATTTGTTGAGACAAAAAATTGATCAAAATTGTCAGAAGTGGGATTTGAACCCACGCCCTCTCTCGAGGACCAGAACTTGAGTCTGGCGCCTTAGACCACTCGGCCATCCTGACATTTCTCTAACGTTGCCCTTAGAATATAATAAAAAGCAGATTTGAGGCATTTCGAAAAAATGACCGTAGACTTCTTTGACTTGACTGAACTAATATTTTACATAGTCAAGTTAACAAAAAGGACTATATATCATCTCGATTTACTCAGAACAAATAAGTAAATGATCGTATATATAACCTATAGGAATCAGAAACAAATTGGTAGTTGAAGTACGTTGAACTGGTTCATCAGTATTCTTCTAAATGATCAACTAGCAGAGAAATTGATATTCAACAAATTAATTGCATCTTGCAGAGATAAGTATATAAGTTGTAATCCGTGCTTTAACTTGGTTTTCTTGCAATGACATATGCAACAGTAAGATATTGTAGGTTTTGTATTGAGAAAGCGAGTTCTAAAATGTATATCTAACTCTATTTATACACTTCTTTAATTTTTGAACATATATATTGGATTTGAGGCTCAAGTATTGGGTTCTGCCAAATCATGTGGAGGATTGTAGGGTTTTTATCTAATTAGATAAGAGGTGTGAGTGAAAAATGAAGGGAAAAGATTTGGAGGGAAACAAAAAGTTTGAAGTTGTTTCCTTTACTAATGCACTTTGTCCCTCGTCGGAAAATGGAAAGAAAAGCGTTGTGCTTATATAGATAAGCACATCTTCTAGCTATTAAAGAGTTAAGAAGAAGTGGTGCCTCGCGCCGTTGACGCTGTCGTCGCTTGCTCGGCTTCGGTCAATTGATAAATTTGTTTCCCGTTTTTCATTATATAATTTTTTTTCTGATATTGTTTCAGATATTTTATTTAAAATTCATGGTTCTCAACGATCGCTTTGAGTTTAAAATTCGCGACCAGACTTTTGCCGAAATGGTACCTCATATGAACAGGTACCTTCGCACCTAATCAACCCAGAATGTTTGGCTATAAATTCAGAGGTTTTGCGTCATTTTTCAGCACCAAAAATCTTCATACTCTCTCCTCTTTCTTCTGCATTTCTGCACTGTTTTCCAAAGCAAAATGTAAGCATAAGTGTGATTTACTGCAGTTTGTTGAGTTCGACGAAGTTCCATAATTTTCATTGCCGGTATTACAGGATAGCTGTTCCGTTCTATCCTGAGAGGGATTAATCCAATAACCTTGGGCGACAGTGAGGGGATTAAATTCCTTAAGGAAATACAATTTACTGTTGGGCTCAGAACTTTTATTTTTTTTTTTGTTTCTATTCTGTTTCTGCTTCTGTTTGTTTTATTTTTTTGTAGAAATTATTTTCGATCACAGGTTTATAACAAGCTTAAGGAGTTTAAATTTTATATTATGTGTTCATCTTACTTTCTGCTTTGGGAGACTAAAATCCTAACGATTTTCTACTCCCGTTTTGGAGATTAAAATCAACGTAGTTTTTTACTCTAGTTTGAGATTAAAGTCTTTCTCACTTTCTACTCAATCCGAAATTAAAATCCTTGTGATTTTCTACTCGGTTGTTTGTATTTGGTTTGAAGATATAAAAATTTATCCGACTTACTAATTCTGGTTGTGTCAATTTCTTTTACAGAAAAATGACAACAAGTACGGAATAACAGAATGGTTCCGTCGGGACTACTACTGCTACAATGGCTACAAAGTCTTCAAGTCGCACAACTCCTGCACCGGCGATGGCATCGGCAGAAAAGCCCGGAAAGTTTTTCGGCATGGACTTTAGGCGTTGGCAGCAGAAAATGTTCTTCTACCTGACCACACTCAGTTTACAACGCTTTATCAGCGAGGACGTTCTAGTTCTGGGAGAAGAAACTCTTGAAAATGAGCGATTTGTGGTCACGGAGGCATGGAAGCATTCTGACTTCTTATGCAAAAATTATATTTTAAGTTGCTTGGAAGACGACTTGTACAATATTTGTAGTGTCATGAAAATATCACAAGAGTTGTGAAAAACTCTTGAAAAGAAGTACAAGACTGAAGATGATGGACTTAAGAAGTTTGTGGCCGCCTAATTTCTGGATTTCAAAATGGTTGACGGCAAATCTGTCTTAACGCAAGTCCAAGAACTGCAAGTGATTGTTCATGACCTCCTTGCTGAAGGTATAAATCGAGTCAATATTTTTATTCAAGATATTGATTATTTTACTAATTATAAATTTATGATTGAAGATAGTGTCATAAATGAAGCGTTTCAAGTTGCAGTATTTATTGAAAAGTTGCCTCCGATGTGGAAGGACTTTAAGAATTACTTGAAATATAAGCGCAAGGAGATGATGCTTGAAAACCTTATTGTTAGTCTACGGATTGAAGAGGACAACAAGGCTGCTGAGTCGTCACGTGGTAACTCAACAATAATGGGAGCAAATATTGTTGAGAAAGCATCTACAAGCAACAGAAAGAGAAAGAAGTCGTCTGGTCCAAAGAATTACCCGAGCAAGAAGAAGTTCAAAGGTAATTGTCACAATTGTGGAAAGGTTGGACATAAGGCTGTGGACTGCTGTGAACCGAAGAAGGACAAGAAGAATAGTCAAGCAAACATGATTGAAAAGAATGATGAAATGGAGGACTTATGTGCCATGCTATCTGAATGCAGCTTGGTAGGAAATCCCAAGGAGTGGTGGATTAATTTTGGAGCCACTTTCTATGTTTGTACTAACAAAGAGTTATTTGCCTCTTATGTTCCCATCGGGCCCGACGAGACTATCTTTATGGGAAACTCCGCAACAGCAAAACTTGAAGGAGTTGGAAAGATATCCTGGAAGATGACTTTGGGCAAAGTTGTGACTCTAAACAATGTTCTCCATGTTCTTGAAATTCGCAAGAATTTGGTCTCTACTGAACTTCTTATCAAGAATGAATTTAAGTGTGTGTTTGTTTCTGAAAATATTGTAATAAGTAAGAATGATGTGTACGTAGGAAAAGGTTACCTAACTGAGGGTCTTTTCAAGTTGAATGTAATAGCTATTGATATCAATAAAGTTCAAGCTTCTTCAAACGATCTATGACATGCACGTTTAGGTCACGTCAACTTCAAAACTATACAAAAAATGGTTAACTTGGAAGTATTGCATAAATTTGAATGCGATAATTTGAAATGTCAAATATGTGTGGAATCTAAGTATGTTAAACATCCTTAAAGTCGGTTGAAAGGAATTAAAACCCTTTAGACTTAATTCACATAGATATTTGCGACATGAAGTCAATACCATGTCACGACCTAAAATTCATTAGTCGTGATGGCACCTAACCCGACCCGTTAGGTCAGCCAATTAACAGTTAATATAATTTTAATAAAATAAATGTGATCAATAAATGATACGACTCGATTCCATACAACATCCTAAGGACTGGCAGTACAATACATGAGATACTAAGACTAGATTGTTATAAAAACGGATATGAAATAAATACAACTTCTGTTTTAAATGTACTTAAACAGAATTCAACTCTAGAACTACCCAGGAAAAATGGTAGCCACATCCGGAAGGCACGAACATCTTCAGAGTCATCCCCCATCATCACCCGCAGCTCCGCTCCAAAATCTACACACAAGGTGCAGAAGTGTAGTATGAGTACAATCGACCCCATGTACTCATTAAGTATCTTGACTAACCTCGGTAAATAGTGACGAGGCTTTTTAGTTAAAAGATACTCACTGATATAACCTGTGCAGAAGACTAGCAATAGAACAATACTAGAACATAACATAATAGAGTACAAGGAAACAAATATGCGAAGCAGTAAATGATTTCTAGAAGAACCCACGATTAATATTCCTCAATATCACGACCAATCCTTTCCTTAGAGCGATAACCAGCAAATCACGGTAATAAATCCATAACTTTCATAGTGTGATAAATATACTCAAGACATGAAATAAAATGGCACGGCAACACTCTTCGTGTATTTATCTCATCCTCACCAAATATACGTATAACAGTACCAACCAGGTGAAAGAAATACTGATAACAGTAATGACAAGATAGGAAATACACAAGTAGCAATTAGGAAAGAAGAACATAATTTCACCTATCTAGCATGGTAGAAGGCATAGATGTAGATATAACAAATAAGAGGGAAAACATGATCTTTATAATCCAACAAGTAGAGGCATGAATGGCTAACGTGGTAGAAGGTTTATACTAAAGTGCAAACAAATAGATACGACATGGATGTAGATATAACAGCAGGAAGAAAGGTATGATCATTGCAAGTTAAACATATAGAAGGCATGGACAACAACAACAATCGAGATAGAGGATAAAGACAGAACAACAACGACAAGTCACGTAGATAACAAAGGTACAATAGTAACAATTCCAGGTAACGGCATTAATGTATACACAAGGAAAAGATATCATAACGTAATGCATGTCCCTCCTCCTCGCCTGCACGGAAACCCCTTTCGTGCCGTGAACTCATGATAACATAAAAGCATGGTAATATAAATGAAATGGCACAGCATCACCCTTCATGCTTTACACTCTCCCTCACATGATAATATAAATGAGATCGGGATAATATAAATAAAATGGCACGGCATCACCCTTCGTGCTTTTACTCTCAAACTAAATGGAACGATATCACCCTTTGTGCTTTACACTTTTCTTCACATGATAAAATATATGAAATGGCACAACATCACCCTTCGTGCTTTACGCTCTCCCTCACATGATAATATGTATTCATTTGCACGATATCACCCTTAGTGCTTTACACTCTTCCTCACCAAGCATATGCATATCAATGACAAACAAGGTAGGAAGCATAAATAACGTCAAGGAGAGTGGTTAAATGAATATTCCAAATGAATCCCGATCATAACTTTCAAGCCAATAATAGTTCAATAAATCCTCAAGAACCTTATTGTTCAAGTATTTCAACAAATCTCAAGAATGATCTATAACACGAGTATAGAATCCAATATCTCAAGAATAATGGCCGTAACAATGTATTAGTGATTAAGAATAATGATGACCGAATTAGACACATCAATGTTACTCAAAATTCCGTCAAATTTTAATCTAGTTATAATAAACTAAATCTTGGTTTCTAACATTTAATTCCATATTCTTAGTGATCTAGAAGTCAAGTAAGACATGAAGCAAGAAAGTCACGTAATTCTACAAGGCACAATTTATAGTATATTTTACTCCTGAGCATGATTAATCCTGACAAATGCATATATCGTCGTCACCTCATATATGTATCACCACCGCATGTAGCAAATAATGTCAATTAGTAGGAAAACTTCTCTCAACAAAGTTAAGTAAGATACTTACCTCAACCTAGCCAAATTGATACCCTAGACTCGCCATCCCACTCAAATCATCCTCCGAACGGCTAGAAACTAGCCAAAAGCAACTCAAAGGCATAAAATAATACCTAAGTAAACAAATTCCAAATGATAAAGGTCGAATCTCTGATCTAAATCTCGAAGTCAACTAAAAAGTCAAACCTGGGCCCGCACCTTGAAACCCGACGAAACTCACAAAATCCGATAATCCATTCAATTACGAGTCCTACCATACTAATTTCACTCAAATCGAATTGATGTTCGAAAATCAAAAATTTACTTTAGGAAAGTTTAGACAAAACCCCTGAATTTCTCTTTTGAAACCCTCAATCAAATGCCAAAAACACATATAGATTCATGATATAGAATAACAAATGAGTAGAGAACACTTACCCCAATCCACATGGTACAAATTAATTCAAGAATCGCCTCAATCCGAGATCCATAGCTCCAAATATGTAACAATGGCCGAAACCCCCAAAATAGAGTAATTTATAATCACTGGACGAATCAATGAATCACGACCGCGAAAATACCCTTGCAATCGAGAAGAAGAAAATGCACTGCCCCTGAAAATATACTTCGCGATCGCGAACAAACCTCACCGATTGCGATAGACAACCAAAATTGCCTCCACATATACCCTACACGATTGCATAAATACCCATGAGAACGCGAAGAAAAACAGCCTCTGCCCAGCTCAGTCCAAACCACTACGCGAACGCGTGCACCCTTGTGCGAACGTGACGAAGACCAGCCCCTTCCTCATGCGAACGCATGCATACTCTTGCGAACGTGGAGAGCAAATTCTCACAGCAGACCAAACACCTTACGCGATCTCGTCCAAGCCTTCGCAATCGCGAAGAACGCGAGAAGCAACGGGAGACAATAGAAACCAACAAATGAAAAACCATTTGAAATGATTCGAACTACATCCGAAACTCACCCAGGCCACCCGGGACCCCGTCCGAATATACCAATAAGTCCCATAACATAATATGGACCTACTCGAGGCTTCAAATCACACATAACAACATCGAAACGATGAATCGCACCTCCAATCAAAATTAATGAACTTTGAACTTTCAACTTCCAAAACTCGCGCCGAAATATATCAAATCAACTCAAAATATCCTCAAATTTTGCGCACAAGATCCAGATGACATAACGAAGCTACTCTAACTCCAGAAACTAAAATCCGAATTTGATATCCTCAAAGTCAACTTCCGGTCAAACTTATGAACTTTCCAAATCTTCAAATTTCCAACTTTCGCTAATTAGTGTTGAATCCTTCTAGAAATATCTAAATGCAAATCCGGGCATATGTCCGAGTCCAAAATCACCATTCGGACCTCACGGAACCATCAAAACTCCAATCCAAGGTCAAATGCTAAATGTCAAAGTAGGTTAACTTTTCTAACTTAAAGCTTCAATCATGAAGTTCGTTCTTCCAAATCGATTCCGAATAACCTAAAAACCAAAGCCGACGACTCACACAAGTCATAATACATTATGTGGAGATACTCGTGCCCTCAAACTATCGAGCGAAGTGAAAATGCTAAAAACGATCGATCGGGTCATTACATTCTCCCCCACTTAAGCATACATTCATCCTCGAAAGTGTTGAGAGTCGTCCCAAAGCCATCAAACCGCAGTGTAACCTTACCATGCACATACTCGGGGGGTGATCCCATGTCACCTAATCCATATAAGCCTGACGATACAACATAACTAAAGATCCTTAATTCAACCTTATCCCGTAAGCCTTAGAACCCAAATTTCCAACATCCGAAGTTTCTTACAAGGCCTGAATCTCGCATCTACACACTGTATAAGTCTAAACAAACCGTATTAAGTCATAACCATAACCCAAGATGCAATCATATGATATACCCCATCACCCAGATACTCACAGCAGTAACTGCTGACCACCATGGCTGCCCAAAACAAATTCGGTACCTGTAGTAATCCTTATATCAATTAAAACCTAGTTCAAAACCTTCATACACTGCCGATGATGAAAGAAACACGCAGAATCTCTTAACCACTCATCTGATCAATAAGCCAAGAAGCTCACTCGTCCGACCAGGACCATTGCCCAAATCCTCAGCAGAAATATAGTATCATTCTTCCAAACATTCTTTATTCCAATACGATAGTGCAAATCTCAGGTCTAGAAACCTCATCTCAGTCAATACAAGAAGCCCAACCAACAAGTCTCAACAAAAACCATATGGAGCCCCACATAACGCGATTCCGTACACTCAACAGGTAATAATTCAGACATAATAGATAATGGTAGGAAATTTAAATAAGAAGACTACTAAGCCAGTTAAGCAGTCAGGGTAATTTTAACATTTTCCTATGAACTATTTTCAACAAGGCGAAAGCAAAATACACGAAATAAGCATAAAGAGTTACATTTCATCACAGTACCGTTGCAGCGCGCAACCCGATCCCATTATATCAATTCACATAGGGTACCGATCGAGCCATAATACTCGGGCTCACTGATCCCATGTAAGTCAATATCAAACACGATAGAGTGCACCAATATAATTGTGGGAAGATGATTAGGCACAACAATACTAAGAAAGACAAGCACAACTATGGTGCAATAAGCAAGTCAACATCACGAAGGCCATCTCACCCATAACGCCATAAAGGCCTAAACAAAATTACAATATGCGTGCGAAGAATCGTGTAACCCTCACAACCCGTCATAACATAAAAGAGAAACACCTAACATAGACCAAGTCGCGAATAACATCCATTCTGCCTGATGATATACAATGGTAATAACTACGCAGGAGCAAGAAAATCTGATCCCATACAGAATACACATTCTCATTAGGCTCACAAATACTCCCCAAACCAAATTTCGATCATTCCCAAACAGGTAAATAACATTCCAAAAGTCCATAGCAACCTTTCCATAGCACACACCATCAATCACTCAATCCTCAACATTGTTTCACAATTCACAATCAAGGAATAGTCTGCCAATGAGAACATCCAGTCTCTGAATCTCATGTATACCGGAATTTCCATATCTGATCTCAACACCGCTACTCAAATGGATGATGTGTCACTCTTACTCCATCATCTTATAGAAAAATACCCACAAGTCAAAACACAATGCACCTGCCAACAGGCGATCCCTCCTCTGACGAAAACAAATAGTGCCAGCATAATCTTAAACACCCGAAATCATCCGTGTCATCAAGAACTCATATCCTTCCCTCCAAAACTAAACCACAACCTTGTACATACAACTTTTCAACCCCACACGGTGCATCGCCTCTAACATGCTAACTCGTGACACTACGAAAATTTCATAATCAACTCTGAACCATTAGCAAATTGAACCTCTCATCAACTGCAAACCTTTCATTTAACTCAATCTAGGAGAACATCACTACACACCATATAGCTTTTATACCTGTAGCAAAAACCAAATCCAGCTGTGGTCATAACCATGATGAATTCTTCGGAGCTCATTAACATATATTCGAGTCATCAGAACCGATCGCCTCTAACGCAAGCGAGTCACACAGACTGCCAACCTGAAAGTAACTCAATCCGATATGCTCGCTCTGAAGGAACCTTCTATGAATTCGAGGTTGTTCCTTGCATCCCTCCAATATTGCCATGTAGATTCATTCTTGACATAGAACTACCGCAAATCCGATCACCATTCGCTACCGATCTCAACCCTACCCGTACACAAATTCAGAAGTCCTTAAATGATACATAAGACCTGGAACTCTTCAGAACCTTCTCGATAACCACTCACCTTACTCTGATTTTCAATACACAACTAATACGCATCGAGCAGCCCGCGCTTCACCAGCATATGACTATTCGAAGAAATAACCAAGCAATCCCTCGGCCCGGAAACTGATACAACACATGATCCTATAATTTGATCATCATTAGCAGACTCCCCTACTTAGGCCGAAGACATAGAACACATCATCGGCAATCAAAAGTACCATATCTTCATAGCTTCCCCGATTTCGCACGGCTATTTAGCTGAATAAACTTATGCAATACCGGTCATAGAACACTCCGAAGACTCTGCCAAGTGCTGACCTATCCTTGCAATAGTCAAGCAAACTTCCCCAAATGATCTGAAATGATCATATATGCATTCCAGCGAATGGAAACCTCATACGAAACACATGATCCAAACTCATCATACTGGAGATGGCCCACCGACTGTACTCAAATCAACACCTTACCGTGAACCCACCTTAATCACAACAGCTAGGCCACCAGCCAGTCTTCCCAAGTCTGTGCTTACCAACCAGATATAAGAACCCGCCTCGTACCACAAATTAACGATTGGAAGATTTAACACTGCATCTTCTCCCGTGACTAGACAACACATCGCGATGATAATCAAGCATCCATAGCCCTTCGTAATCCATCCGCAGCATTACAGATTATCAGCGCATAGCGAATACTGAGTGCGTCACATCACATATGAACGAATAGAAAGAATCAAAATCGTAGGTTACAAGATGAAACAAGGTTGCACGATAAGGAAAGAAGAAAGGGAAGTATTCTTAAATGTCATGTAGCCTCTTAAAGATAGGTATGGATGTCATCATGCTAATCCACAAGATTCTACTAGATACTTGCTCATGACTCGTAAAACCTACAAACCTAGTGCTCTGATACCAACTTGTCACGACCCAAGATCCACTAGTCGTGATGACACCTAACCCGACCCGTTAGGTCAGCCAATTAACAGTTGACACAATTCTAATAAAATAAATATGATCAACAAATGATATGACTGGATTCCATACAACATCCCAAGTACTGGTAGTACAAGACATGAGCTACTAAGACTAGATTGTTGCAAAACCGGATATGAAATAAATATAACTTCTGTTTGAAATGTACTTAAGCAGAATTCAACTCTAGAACTACTTAGGGACAAGTGGTAGCTATATCCAGAAGGAACGAACATCTTCAGAGTCAGGCCCCGTCATCACCCGTAGCTCCGTTCCAAAATTTGCACGCAAGGTGCAGAAGTGTAGTATGAGTACAACCGAACCCATGTACTTAGTAAGTATCTTGACTAATCTCGGTAAAGTAGTGATGAGGCTTTTTAGTTAAAAGATACTCACTGATATAACCTGTGTAGAAGACTAGCAATAGAACAATACTAGAACATAACATAATAGAGTACGAGGAAACAAATATACGAAGCAGTAAATGATTTCTAGAAGAACCTTGATTAATATTCCTCAATATCACGACCAATCCTTTCCTTAGAGCGATAACCAACAAATCACGGTAATAAATCCACAACTTTCATAGAGTGAGAAATATACTCAAGACATCAAATCAAATGGACGGCAACACCTTTCGTGCATTTATCTCATCCTCACAAAATATATGTATAACAATACCAACCAGGTGACAGAAATACCGATAACAGAAATGACAAGGTAGGAAATACACAAGTAGCAATGATGAACAAGGCAGTGCAAATGGACAACAGTAATAGACTAGGTATGACGCATAGGAGTGATGACATCAATTAGGAAAGAAGAACATAATTTCACCTATCTAGCATGGTAGAAGGCATAGATGTAGATATAACAAATAAGAGAGAAAAACATGATCTTTATAATCTAACAAGTAGAGGCATGAATGGATAACATAGTAGAAGGCTTATACTAAAGTGCAAACAAATAGATACGGCATGGATGTAGATATAACAGCAGGAAGAAAGGTATGATCCTTGCAAGTTAAACATATAGAAGTCAAGGACAACAACAACAATCGAGATAGAGGACAAAGACAGAACAACAACGACAAGTCACGTAGATAACAAAGGTGCAATAGTAACAATTCCAGGTAGCGGCATTAATGTATACACAAGGAAAATATATCATAACATAATGCATGTCCCTCGTCCTCGCTTGCATGGAAACACCATTCGTGCCATGAACTTATGATAACATAAAAGCATGGTAATATAAATAAAATGGCACAGCATCACCCTTCATGCTTTACACTTTCCCTCACATGATAATATAAATGAGATCAGGATAATATAAATGAAATGGCACGACATCACCCTTCATGATTTTACTCTTAAACGAAATGAAACGGTATCACCCTTCGTGCTTTACATTGTTCTTCACGACATCACCCTTCGTGCTTTACACTTTTCTTCAAATGATAAAATATATGAAATGGCACGACATCACCCTTCGTGCTTTACACTCTCCCTCACATGATAATATATATTCATTGGCACGACATCAATCTTCGTGCTTTACACTCTTCCTCACCAATCATATGTATATCAATGACAAATAAGGAAGAAAGCATAAATAACGTCAAGTAGAGTGGTTAACCGAATATTCAAAATGAACCCCAATCACAACTTTCAAGCCAACAATAGTTCAATAAATCCTCAAGAACCTTATTGTTCAAGTATTTCAACAAATCTCAAGAATGATCTACAACAAGAGTATATAATCTAATATCACAAGAATAACAGTCGTAGCAATGTGTTAGTGATTAAGCATAATGATGACCGAATTAGACACACCAATGTTCTCAAAATTCCGTCAAATTTTAATCAAGGTATAATAAACTAAATCTTGGTTTCTAACATTTAATTTCATATTCTTAGTGATCTAGAAGTCAAGTAAGACATAAAGCAAGAAGGTCACGTAATTCTACAAGCCGTAATTTATAGTATAATTAACCCAAGCATGATTAACCCTGGCACATGCATATTTGCTCATCACCTCATATATGTATCCCTCCACATGTAACAAATAATGTCAATTAGTAGGAAAAGTTTCCTCAACAATGTTAGGCAAGACACTTACCTCAAACGAGCCAAATCGATACCCTAGAAGCGCCATCCAACTCAAATCATCCTCTGAACGGCTCAAAACTAGACAAAAGCAACTAAAAGGCATCAAATAATACCTATGGAAACAAATTTCAAATGATAAAGGTCGAGTCTGTGATAAAAATCCCGAAGTCAACTAAAAAATCAAACCCAGGCCCGCATATCAGAACCCGACGAAACTCACAAAATTCGATAACCCATTCAATTACGAGTCCAACCATACTAATTTCACTCAAATCTGACTCCGAATCGATGTTCAAAACTCAAAAAATTACTTTAAGAAAGTTTTGACAAAAATCCCCAATTTCACTTTTGAAACCCTCAATCAAATGCCATAATCGATGATAGATTAATGATAAAAAAAATCAAAAATGAGTAGAGAACACTTACCCTATATCACATGGTGAAAATTACTTCAAAAATCGCCTCAATCCGAGCTCCATAGCTTAAAATATAAAACAACAATGGCTGAAACCTCCGAAATAGAGTACTTTATAATCACTGGACGAATCAATGAATCGTGATCGCAGAAATACCCTCGCGATCGCGAAGAAGAAAATGCACTGCCCCTGAATATATACTATACGATCGCGAACAAACCTTAAAAATCGATAGATAACCAACATTGCCTCTACATATACCCTACGCGATCGCGTAACTACCCATGCGAATGCAAAGAAGAACAGCCTCTGCCCAGCTCAGTCTAAACCATTACGCGAGCGCGTGCACCCTTATGCGATGAAGAATAGACCATTCCCTATGAGAACGCGTGCATACTCTTGCAAACACAGAGAGAAAGTTTCACAGCAGACCAAACACCTTACGCGATCTCGGCTAAGCCTTCGCGATCGCGAAGAATGCCAGAAGCAACAGGTAACAGTAAATGAAAATCCATTCGAAATGATCCGAACTATGTCCGAAACTCACTAGGCGACCCGGGACCCCGTCCGAATATACCAACAAGTCCCATAATATAATACAGACCTACTCGAGGCCTGAAATCACACATAACAATATTGTAACAATGAATTGCACCTACAATCAAAATTAATAAACTTTGAACTTTCAACGTCCAAAACTCGCGCCTAAACAAATCAAATCAACTCGGAATATCCTCAAAATTTTGCGCACAAGTTCCAGATAACATAACGAAGCTACTCCAACTCCCGGAACTAAAATCCAAATTCGGTATCCTCAAAATCAACTTCCGGTCAAACTTATGAACTTTTCAAACCTTCAAATTTCCAACTTTTGCCAATTAGTGCCAAATCCTTCTATAAATATTCAAATACAAATTTGTGCATACACCCAAGTCCAAATCACCATCCGGACCTAATGGAACCATCAAAAATCTAATTCGAGGTCAAATGCTAAAAGGTCAAAGCTGATCAACTCTTCCAACTTAATGCTTTAAACATGAAGTTCATTCGTCCAAATCAATTTCGAATAACTTGAAAACCAAAACCGACGATTCACACAAGTCATAATATATCATGCGGAGATACGTGTGCCCTCAAACTACCGAGCGAAGGCAAATGCTCAAAACGACTGGTTGTGTCGTTACATACCATCTCGCGATGGGAAAAAGTATTTCATAACTTTTACGACATTATTAGATATTGCTATATTTACTTACTTAATAATAAAGATGAAACAATTGAGGCATTCAAGCAATACAAAAATGAAGTTGAAACGCAACTAAACAAGATGATCAAAATGATAAGAAGTGATACGGATGGCGAATATCAATCTCCTTTTGAAGAAATATGTTTGAAATATGGAATTATTCACCAAACAACTTCCTCTTACTCACCGCAATCTAATGGAATTGCGGAAAGAAAGAATAGAATATTAAAGGAGAAGATGAATGCCTTGTTGACAAGTTCGGGTTTATCTCAAAACTTGTGGGAGGAAGCTATTCTTACAGCTAATCAAATACTCAATCGAGTTCCCCATAACAAAACACAATCCATTCCATATAAAAAATGGAAAGGTAGGAAGCCTAACTTAAAATATTTTAAAGTCTGAGGGGTGTTTCGCTAAACTGAAAGTTTCTACACCCAAAATGGTGAAGATTGGACCGAAAATGGTTGATTGCGTTTTTATAGGATATGCAAGAAATAGTAAGGCATATCGTTTTCTGGTTTATAAATCAGAAAATCCTGACATTCATATTAATATGGTAATCGAATCCGATAATGCTGAATTCTTTGAGAATATTTATGTGTATAAAAATGAATATGATTCGTCTAGTGAAAAATATAAGCTACCTCAAGAAGAAGCAAAGCAAAGTACGTTTATGTCACGCCCCAAACTTGGGGAGGCGAGAACGGCACCCGGTGCCTCACTTATTCGAGCGTACCAACTTGAGACTGAGGGACTGTGAACATATAATTTTATACTTTGGCCATAGGGCCACATTGCAAGACAATTTGTGAAACAAAATATAAAACTGAACGGAAACTAGATCTGGCTAAAAATCAATATAAAGCTGGGCCGACAAGGTTGTCATAAGTACTACAACTGACAAACCAAACAAATATACATACAAGGTGTACAAGCCCAACATACTGCACTGACTGACAGGATATGTCTACAAGCCTCTACTGATGGTTGTACTGTGGTCGGAATATGGCCCCGACTTACCCATAATATATATACATATATACATAATATTTACTTAAAACCCTAGAACCGGCAACTCCGAAGGACGTGGAGCTTACCGATCAACCTGAACACGGACAACACCTACGGATGAGGTCTACCAGTCAATCTATCAGAATCTGCATGCATGAAATGCAGCGTCCCAAGGAAAGGGACGTCAGTACGAAATAATGCACCGAGTATGTAAGGTAATCGAATAACTGAAAGAAGAAACTAAGCTGATAATATGATAACTGAAAGTAACTAGGAGTTAAAGATGATCTAAAGATATACTTACCTACTGATATTGACTCAACTCTCTCAATATAGTAAGTAAAATAGTTGTCCGGCCCTATAAGGCTTAGAACGTGTAACTACTCGGCCGAAATAGGCTCGCTCATAGGCGCTCGGCCATACTAGGCTCAGTATCTCAACCATTCTAGGATCGCTCAGAGGCGCTCTGCCACGGTAGGCTCGGTATATAACTTTCCATCTGATTAGAGGTTGCCCAATAGGGGCCTGCCCACCGATTATAGCTCAGTAGTGGTGAAAATACTATAATATTGTGTATATATATATATATATACACACACTCTCTTGACTGAAAGAAGATAATACTTAACTGAATATAAAGTCCCGATAAGGGAGAATACTGTAACTTATGAGACTAGGATAATGTACATAAATTCAGGAGTACGAACTTCTCTTTATGTCTTGTTCTTAATGCACGTAGTTACAAGATCATGCCAAAATGAAGGAAGGGTATAGCCTTAACATACGTTATCACAATATTTCCAATAACCACGTTGAACTCATCTCTTCGCACCTTAATCTACAACAACGATAATAATACTATCATTAAGTTACGAAAGGTACAACTATAGCACAACGAACACCAAGCTTATTTTATATTAAAACGGGTAGCATCTCCCCTATAATCTTTACTTCCTCCCAATTCGAGATAACACTGACAACACACGAACACAACAACATATACACATTATTTTCCAACCTTATATACACCACAAAATACTAGAAAATAGCCCAATACACCTCAATCTCTTCATACACAAAACGACCACCGTAGTAGTGTCAAACGACCCGAAAATGTTAAGACGAACGACCACCCTACCACCCTACATTAATGTAGTGTTTCTCCACACACTTTATCCTCCAAAACCCCCTAAAATAGTAGCAAGAGACGCAATTCAACAACAATACAAAACAACCCACAAAACAGTCCACTACAAGTTGAATAACTCGAACTCATGACTTACGATCACCATCCCGTAGGTTCTTACAATTGTAGAACGACTTTCCATACATTTCCAGCAAAAAGAATAGATGGAAGAGAGCAGTAAACTTACCTTATATTTTGAATATCTCAGCTCCTATCTTAGATTCTTCAAACCCTAGGTTTATCTCCAACTAGAACTTGAAAGAAAGAGAAAATAAATAAGGGTTTGTGTCCAATTTTTGGGAGGATTTTTGAAGGGGCTTATCTCTGGTTATTTTGCTATATAGTGAGTGTAATATTTGCAGTATATAGTCCCTTAAAATATCTCTTTAGCCTACCCAAAATAGCCCCTTTTTGGAAATATTTAAGCCTCTCATTTAAGCAAGTAGGTGACACACCTACTTGTCACCTAGTTGTCTGTGCAGTCTCGCACAAATACATATATCTCTCTACTCCGATATCGTATTGATATATGGTTTAATGAGTTAGATAATAGACTCATTTTACGGGTGGATCACCCCGTAACTCTAAGTATACTGGGAGAAAATCGTAGTGATATTTGACCCAATTTTCAGTAAAGCTTATGAGCGTAACTTGTGATGACTTTCATTGACTTTTGTTCCAAAAATCGCTTGACTTCAAAACATAACACACGAATATCATATGACTAGCATAACTCATAAAATAACATCCTTATCATGTTAAGCACCATAGTCTCACCCCACAAGTACGTGTTATAACATTCCCAACTTGTCGACTTTCGACGAAACATTATTTTCTTCAATACCTTTAGCTTCTGAACCTTCCAACCCTCTTTGTACTTGTTTTTCATGATCTTCAATATTTGTAACCTCCGAGGTAACATGATTAACTTACTTTGTATACTTTCAAAGATGATCTCATTTTTGGTCCTAATTTAGTTTGCTTACAACGCACTTTTACGTACGAAAATATGAGGTGTAACATCATCCCCCCCAGGAATATTCGTCCTCGAATGTTTACTCTTAGAGACTTGGGAAATCATTTCCAGAGTCTTCTCCGTACACTAGACTTAAACCAATCTGCATGTAGCGTGAAAATATACTATACATGCCACATATGGCAAATATCTATAAATAGCAACACTTGGCCTCAAATCTAACTCATAAGCTACTCGACCCACTCTCCGAATAATCCTATAAGGCCCAATGTACCGTGGGCTAAGCTTGCCTTTCTTACCAAACCTTATCACGCCCTTCATAGGAGACACCTTTAAGAATACCCAGTCATCAACCCCGAACTCTAAGTCTTGTTGCCGGATGTCAGAATATGACTTTTGACGACTCTAACTTGTCAACAGTTGCTCCTAGATAAGCTTTACTTTCTCTACGGCCTGCTAAACCAAGTCTGGCCCTTGTCACCCAGATTCTCCAACATCAAACCACCTTATAGGAGATCTGCACTTACGCCCATACAAAGCCTCGTACGGAGCCATCTGGATACTGGAGTGGTAACTGTTATTATATGCAAACTCAATAAGAGGTAGATTATCATCCCAGCCTCTTTTAAAATCTAACACACATGTTCGTAACATATCCTAGAGCGTCTGAATGGTGCATTCGACTTGTCTATCAGTCTGTGGATGAAAAGTTGTGCTGAGATTCACCTGAGTCCCTAGACCTCTCTGAAATGACCTCCAGAAATGAGCTGTAAACTGGGCCCCATGGTTAGATATAATAGATACTGGTACTCTATGTAGCCACACTATCTCCCCAATATATAACTTCGCATAATCTTCGGTTATATATGTAGATCTGACCGATAGGAAATGGGTTGATTTCGAGCCTATCAACTATCACCCATATAGAATCGAACTTACGATGAGAACGAGGCAAACCTGTGACAAAGTCCATGTTTATCGCCTCCCATTTCTACGTCGGGATCTTTATAGTATGCATTAGCCCCCCAGGCTTCTGGTGCTCTACCTTCACCTGCTAGAAACTAGGACACTGGGCGACAAACTCAGCAATNCCAACATCAAACCACCCTATAGGAGATCTGCACTTACGCCCATACAAAGCCTCGTACGGAGCCATCTGGATACTGGAGTGGTAACTGTTATTATATGCAAACTCAATAAGAGGTAGATTATCATCCCAGCCTCTTTTAAAATCTAACACACATGTTCGTAACATATCCTAGAGCGTCTGAATGGTGCATTCGACTTGTCTATCAGTCTGTGGATGAAAAGTTGTGCTGAGATTCACCTGAGTCCCTAGACCTCTCTGAAATGACCTCCAGAAATGAGCTGTAAACTGGGCCCCATGGTTAGATATAATAGATACTGGTACTCTATGTAGCCACACTATCTCCCCAATATATAACTTCGCATAATCTTCGGTTATATATGTAGATCTGACCGATAGGAAATGGGTTGATTTCGAGCCTATCAACTATCACCCATATAGAATCGAACTTACGATGAGAACGAGGCAAACCTGTGACAAAGTCCATGTTTATCGCCTCCCATTTCTACGTCGGGATCTTTATAGTATGCATTAGCCCCCCAGGCTTCTGGTGCTCTACCTTCACCTGCTAGAAACTAGGACACTGGGCGACAAACTCAGCAATGTTCTTTTTCATATCATTCCACCAGCACACATCCTTAATGTCATGATACATCTTCGTTCACCCAGGATGAATGGAGTACCACGAATAATGTGCCTCTGACATAATCCTGTCTCGTATCCCTGCTACATCTGAGAAACACAGATAACCCATGTATCTAAGAACCTCATCTTCCTTAAGCCCTAATAGAGGCTTCTTCTGCTGCGGAACTCGCGCTCTCAACTCGACCAACTCTGGGTCCTCGTACTGCTTTCCTTTACTCAGCTATGAGAGATGATTTTGCAGTGTTTTGGAGTACAAATCCTCCATCATCAGAATCTACTAACTGAACCCTCAAAGAAGCCAATTGATGAAGCTCTCTAGCTGGTTCTCTCTACTCAGCCTCTACATGTGCTAAGCTACCCATAGATCGGCGACTTAAGACATCAGTTACAACATCAGCTTTCCCTGGATGGTAGAGAATGTTAACGTCATAATCTTTCAATAACTCTAGCCATCGCCTTTGTCGCAAATTCAACCCATTTTACTTCAAGATATATTGCAAGCTTTTATGATCTGTAAATATATCCACATGAAAATAATATAATAATGCTTCCATATCTTAAGTGCATGGACAACCGCAGCTAACTCGAGGTCGTGGGTCGGATAATTCCTCTCGTGCTTCCTAAATTTCCTTGAAGCGTACACAATCACCTTTCCATGTTGCATCAGGATACATCCTAAGCCGACACCTGAGGCATCACAATACATTGCATAACCCTCTGAACCCTTTGGTAGTGTTATAACTGGCACTGAGGTCAACCTGTTCTTAAGCTCTTGGAAACTCCGCTCGCAAGACTCTGTCCACTGAAACTTAGCTGCTTTCTGAGTCACCTTTGTCAATGGTGCCAAATGGGAAGAAAAATGCTCTACGAACCTCCGGTAGTAGCCTGCTAAGCCTAGAAAGCTACGAATCTCTGTCGGAGTGTTAGGTCTAGGCCAGGATTTCACAGCCTCAATCTTCTGAGTGTCTATCTTTATACCTTCATAGGATACAATATTCCCAATAATGCTACAGACTTCAACCAAAACTCACATTTACAAACATTAGCATACAACTTATGATCACATAGGGTTTGGAGTATCGCTCGTAGGTGGTCTTTATGATCCTCCTCTAAACGTGAATAAACAAGAACATCATCAATAAATACTATCACGAACAGATCTAAAAAAGTTTGGAATACGCTATTCATTATGTCCATAAATACGGCGGGTGCATTTGTCAGCCCGAAGGACATGACAAGGAACTCGAACTGGCCATATCTGGTCCTAAAGGCTGTCTTCGGAATATCTTTCTCCAGAACTCTGACCTTGTGGTACCTCGACCTCAAGTCTATCTTTGAAAAGCATCTAGCCCCCTGCAACAGATCAAACAAGTCATCGATTCTTGGAAGTGGATACTTATTCTTAATAGTTACCTTGTTCAGCTGCCTATAATCGATACACATCCT